>NDXB01019277.1:25894-51536 GCA_002631895.1 Agapornis roseicollis
TGTTTGTTTTTTTTTTAACAAAGTTCAGGTTCTGTCTCTGAATGTGTCTGGAGTAAAAGCCTTCCTATTCAGGCTTTAAAACTGTCTGACTAATTTACTTAGTAGGCTTGCTGCCAGCCATGAAAGTGCGATGGTGTTCTAGGCTCCCTTCACAAGCTACTTACAGAAAAGAGAAGGAAACAACACTCATCAGTGCCAGAGGGAACCAGGCTCTCTCCCATCGAAGAACTTTATCGGTCATCAAAATCACTTCTCCCCATCCTTGCAACTGCTCTTCCAAGCTTGCAGTTTCAGCAGCCTACACAGAAAGAGAAAACTCTATTATTGCTAATCAGCGTATCAAATTAATACCCACACTCTAAGTAACTTAAAAAGTCATAATTAAAGACCCAAGTCACAAACTTTTCTGAATAACTTCATTACTAATAAGGTTGTAAGTTTTGCACTAAGTTATGACATCACCGCAGTGATTCTTTAAAATCGTAAACACCCTAACAAAGTAGCAGCACATGTTACTCGACCAAATGATACCTCCTCCCAGATTTTGCCAAGGTGTTTTCCCCCTACTCTCCCATTTACTGTACTCCCTCCCCCCCTCCCCGACTAGTAGAAAGTTTTAAAGTCTATATAAAAACCTCTCAAGTTTTCAGTGACAACATCTGGAAAATTACAACATGAAAATTACTTTAAATGTATGCATTTCCAAAGCCAACTCTACCACATTAAACTGAAGTTATCTAGTTGCTATCCAACATCAATTTTTTATTATGTAGAAGATGCATAACTTAACTGTGGATTCTGAGTTTTTATCCAACTGAATGCAAGTGGACTGCACAGAAAGTTTTTCCACAGGCTGCCCTAGACCAGGCAGCCTTTAAGCCCCCTTCATAAATTATTCCTTCCCAAACATCTGCAAGGAAGCCCTATCTCCTCTGGCATCAGCTTGCTAAGCAGTTCACCCGAGGTGCTCCACATTTAACATAGCTTAATAGCTTCCCTCAGGGTAAAAAGGGGTATCTCAGGGATTAAAAGACTCAGGTAACCATGAACAGAACCCATCCCTACCCAAGACCTGCACATGTGCTGTACAGAGCTAGAGCAGGTTTCATTGTCACTTAACCCAGACCGGAAACCTGACCGCACCAGAATAACAAGGCCAGCTGAGCGCAGCTATTATGGTAAAGCAGTTTTCTTGTGTGACACTATTGGGAACTATTTGAAACTTCAGTTGAGGACAAAAGTATAAAATGACATGCTGCTGAACACCTTCCAGTTCTGTCTAGTTCATATTATTGACACAAACTGTCACATGGGGCAGGGGGAGCTGCATTTCTCCAGAAAACATTTTATAACAAACTTTCTTTATTTATTACCTCTGCGTGTTCGTTTTTAACATCACAACTAACAGAAAACTTAATGGAAAACAGGCTGGAATATAACAGCATTATTAACAGCAGCGTCTGGCTACCTAAAAGACCACAATTATAAGTTGCTTTCCCACTGGGCCAGACACAGAAAATCTATCAGCTTTTGCCAACACCACCTTTGTTCCAGGACCCAGCTATCAAAAGTACCTTTTCATTAATCAAACAATATAAAGTCTCTCAGAATATGAGCTCAGAGACTCAAAAGGGGCACCCCTTTATGCTGGTTTTTTTTTTTTTTTTTGANCCAGGACCCAGCTATCAAAAGTACCTTTTCATTAATCAAACAATATAAAGTCTCTCAGAATATGAGCTCAGAGACTCAAAAGGGGCACCCCTTTATGCTGTTTTTTTTTTTTTTTGACAATACATCTCTATACACTGTTTCTGCTTAAATGCGAACCTCCCGTCGATCCCCCTGCTCCTGGCAGGTTCTCAGTCATCTTCCAGGCTGCGCGACTCCCTGCTGCAGAGTGTAGCACCCACTAATAACGCCATCGAAAGCTGCCCCTCTCCAACCCTTCAGGCGCTTTCACAGTCATTGTCCTATGGTAGCCGTTTACCGTAACGGCAATCAATACACATATCCTAGTATTTATGTAAGTATTCAAGCCCACCCTTGTCGTATTAAAGCTAATAATAATCCAACCAGTCTCCTGCACCACTGAAGCATTTGTAACAAGAGTGCTAAAACACAGAGACATGAATATTAAGCGCAAGCCTTGCACATCAGGTAGAGCCAGGTGTTACGATGCGCTTCGGCCGCTCCCAGGCACACGCACAACGCAGTCTCGTCAACCCCAGCCCCCGCCAGGCTCTAGGGCACAAACCGATCCCTTACGAGAGCTTTCAGAAGCAAACCCGAGCGCCGTGAGGTAACTCCCCTGCGATTCACAAGCTCGGGAGCCGAGGCGGCCATGGCAGCTGCGGCGCAGGTAGGCCCAGGGCCCCCACCTCTCCCAGCACCAGCAGGGCCGAACAGCCGCCCAGCCACCGGGAGGCAGGGCACCTTCGCGGCCGCACAAGGGACAAGTGCTCCCGGCGCCGCCCGCCCTCACCAGCTGGTAGACGCTGTTGTTGTCATCATCCGCCATCTTGCTCACCACACGAGCAGCCTCACAGACCAACCGCACCCTCCTGCGCCGCTCCGCGCAGCAGCCTTTTATAGCCTCCGCGGCTCTTCTCCAGATCCTGATTGGCCTTCTTTAAACTCAGCACGGGCCAACCCCAGAGCTTCGACCGCGCCATTTCGGAAGCCGGTTGGCTGGTGGGATTCAAATAGCGACAGGTGTCCAATCAGCGTGGGGTCTCTGCTCCTCCTCCCCCTCCCTTCGTCGCAATGCGACTGGGGCGGGTATTGGGGCCTGGCTGAGGGGGAGCCGGGTGTTGCCGGTGGGGAAGCGGGGAAGCTCACCCGCCGCCTTGGCTGAGGGGAACGAGTCAGCAACGGGCCGCTGACAGCGGCGGTAACAGTCAGCTCCCCGCCGGGACATGAACGGGTAATGCTTTTATGTAAAAATAACCCTGACGCATATAACCCGAACGTGTGATTATTGGGGTGTAAACAAGGAAAAGATGGCTGCCTACAAACATGTCCCCTGCTCCTGACAGACATTGTAAGTGTACCTGTCCTACAAACGAGACAGAACCTTTCAGGTCGAGAATGTTTCAAGGCTAACCAACAGCCCGTTACTGCTGAAGTAACAGCACCCGAGGCACTAGCCAACAGCCTTTCTTTGACATAAAGTTTTGCTTAAACCCATTTTCCTTAAAAATACCTGTTTTTCCAGCACAGGTATCCCTGTATTACACACGACTAAGGCGTCAGCTGCAGACCAGAACCCGGGCACAAGGTTTCCACATAGCACACAGGAAGAGTGAGATGACTCCAAAGGAAGGTTCTCCAGCCCCAACCACTGCCTGACCTACCCCTGATAATTAACCTCTGTCTGTCCATAGCTGGCTTGCTTACTTCAGAAGCAGCAACAGCACAGGGAAGGACACAGGAGGAAAGCACCAGGATATAAATGTTTTCTGACTCAGCTTTCTGACTAGTTCAGGCACACGTGTCAGTGAGCTTGGTCTTAGTCCCCAGGATGCCATGCATGCGATTCCCAGCTGAGGACAAAGAAAACACCTTATCATTTCTGGCACCAAAAGTGTGATACTTTCCAACCCAACTCACCAGCTTGATGGAAAGGTAAAAAAGGACTAAGGATGACACTACAAAAGCAAAAACATGTCTGTACTGAGGAGTCTGATCTTTTACAAGGTGCTCTTCAAACTTGTTCAAGATTTCATAAACAGGATAGCTTACTGAACAACTTCCAAATCCACTTATATGTTGTTCAGAGTAGTTTTGTGTACCATTTAAAAATGGTGGAGCCCACCCTCGAAATCTGTGAGCTTACCTCAGCAAAGCTGGAAAAAAGCTAATTTCGTAAGAAAGTGATGCCAGCAATAATTCCAATTAGACTTAAAGAAGCATGGACATAGAAGCATGATGCAGTGGTGTTTCTAGGGGTATCCGCAATGTTGTGCAGAAGCCACTTCTCTGGCTATTCAATGTGATCATCCATTTGTGTGACTCTGACCACAAACCCAGAAGCACTTACCAATGAAAAGAGTAGGTATTTCCATCACCTCTGGCCATGGTCAGATTCATGATCTCCCAGCCAGTCTTTCAAATGCCAGCTCCCTAACCAGCCTACCATTACGGCTTCTGCTACCCTAGAGGGTCTACAAAGGTGTGGTTCCTTCATGTTAAGTGTTCCTTCATAACTTGGAAGGGCAGAGGGAAGAGCGAACACTATAGGATGCTCTCTCCTCCCAGAAATATCAATGGAGACGGATGGTGGCACTGCAGAGAACAGGACAGCACAAGGCTCCTTTCTTGCTGAACAGTCAGGCCATTTGTAGCACAATGTGAAGGGAATAAATACTGTGTGCACACATATGCATGTATATGTTTATAAATTTGGTTGTTAAAATCAGAGCCCTAATGTGGAGGGCAGAGAATGGTAATCACAGTAACTCTAGAGTGTGGAAAAACCTATTCATCACCTCCCATGCATTACCTGAGCTGCGAAATCCAGTTGTTTTCTGTATGTTTTAATGTATGACACAGGTAATGCTAGTGTGATGCATTCTTCTTTTACTGAGATTTTCACTTAGCAGATGCACAGAAACGTAAGTGCCCAACCTAACTTCAAAGCACCTCTAAAAGGAGCAGTTTAATTGCTGTGTGCACTTAGAGACACAGATTTCACGTTAAACCTCCACCCATTCATCACATCTAATATAACAAATGCATGGCAAACTTTCTTATGCCATTCACAAAACATTAGTCTGATGAATAGCAAAATTGTTCTAACCAGTTCCGCCTTTAAGTACATACAACACTAGTTTTATGTAATATCTGTATTTTCAATTAAATTCTTTAAAATGTTAAGAGTCTACTCAGAAATAATTATTTTCCACTAAATAAAAAGATATGCATGTAACTAGGAACTGTGTTAAGAAAGAAAAAGATGGGTGGCAGGTGTCATCTTGAAACATTTTTGCTAGTCCAATTCTTTAATGCATAAAGGGGGATGTCTGCTAATTTTAGGAAAAGCTTCCAAAAAAAGGAGGAAACCCCCCCCAAAACCTTTGAAGTACTTGAGTGAGCTAAAACAGAATTGCCAGATGTACCTGGCACAAGACACTAACGCATAATTGAAGCAGATAAACCTTCAGGAATGCAGCGTTTAGAAAGACGGAGCTTTAACATCTCCAATCCCCTCCGGTATTTCTGAGGGGATGTTTTTATGTGGTGCTTTCCATTCAGACATCCCACAGCTGGCAACAGGATAAATGTTATCAAACAGTTTATTGGAGGGTGGAGAGCGCTGTGTGGCATCACCCACAAGGTCTGTGCAATGAAAACCCCCCTGCCTGTGCATGGTAACCTTGCACATCATTTACAGACATCTCATTCTCCCTTGAAGAACTAGCTCCCCCTGACTTTTGACTGATTTATATAGGAGACTCAAGTCTCTTACAGCTATTACTAACATACTGTCTATTTTTTCAAACTAAACAGACTAATTCTGAAGGCAGAACTAACTTTTGCAAAGCAAATCCAGATCACAGAGCCCCTGCAAAGTACCAAGATCATTTATCTTAACTGTACACGTTCCAATTTAGTTATATTAACGTGATACTGCTGTCATTCCAGCAAAATAACATAGGGACTCCCACTTAGCACATCCCAGCAATGCGTTTGGTAGAGCAGTGCGCACACCTAAGTGTTACAGAAAGGGAGTGGGAAGAGAAAGTAAAGTAGTAACTGGATTTTCAGAGGGTTAAGAGTATGTCACCCACTAGCATGTATAATTGGGAGGGGGAAACAGCTTGAAACTGATGAGCATACTTGGAATGTGACTTTGAGAAATGAGTTTATAGTATGCTCCCTGGGTTGGCATTTACTGCAGGCAAAAATCAGGCGCAAACTGGGCATCAAGTGAATGGTTTGACTTCGGCTGGTTTGTATGCATTTAACAAAGATCTGATTCTAGATTTATGTTGGTTTAGATAATTCCGTATTACTGCAGAAAAAATGCATATGACTCAGTTTAAAAAAAAAAAGTAACCTTATCTTTAGAAGAAACACACTATCTTTTAAAAATATCATAACTAATGCAATCTGATTTAATATGCAAGATGCACGCACAGAATCTGCATCTTAGATTTAACCAAGACTGTGCCAATTGACTACATTGTCAACATCTATAAAGAAAAAACCTGTCGGCACACAAAAGCCAATGGTCCCACTACTGCCTCAGCAAGCAAGCTCTTGCTTCAACATTAGCTATGCAAATTTAGGAATCTGTAGAATCATGCCCCAATTTGGGGTTTATTTTGTACTTGTTTGTGTTAGGCACTTCATTCTCCCCCATAATTTTCAAAACCACGGTAGTTTTGCATACAAGGAAATTATGGATACATATACTTTTTTTTTTAAAACTTTATTAAATTACGCAGTAAGAACCCATCTCCACACAAGTGTTTCATTTCTGGATAGCAGAGGTATAATACATGAGCCACAGGTGAGTGCATTTACCCTCCCTTCCCCCCAGCTTCCAAGACATAAAACAGCATGTAGAATACACTCTTGTCTATGGTGCTCCAAACAGATTGCTCCTAAGGTTACTTTTAACTGAAGAAAAGTAAAAAGGACTGACAGTGTCAAGTGTCCTGTCCTGCATATGAATGTTCTTCAATGCAACATGCAAACACCTTCTTTCTCACAGCACGTGGATGGCAGAGGGTTCAGGAAGCAATGGCAGTGGAATGCATTTGCATGGGTATCGTTAGATATGAAGCCTGTGACTTCCGTAGAGTTAATCAGGCAATCAGAATGCAAAAAAGGCCATGTGTCTGCTGGAAATCTTCACACTTCAAAGTGCATGTCCACAAAAAATTGGCAGAGGAGAAAGTGAATTCTAAGAACTACTGAGGAGGCAGAGCAGTCAGCATAGTGCAAATACTGAAAATAACACAAGTTTGGCTATTATTTCTGCGCCTGGTGTTACTTTATGCCATCCGAAAGTTACCAGCCAAGCTTTCTACCCAGCTGAACTGCTGCAAATCCATTCAGTTAAATGAATTTTATGTCAGTAGCAGGCTTGGCTCAAATCCTTTAATACTTGTATTTTGATTGAAAAAATGCTGTATTTAAAGTGTGGTTTACTCTGAAAAGTGACTAAAATGGCATAAAGAATCTTTCCATGTCTATCGTTTTTCAGCAACTGTGCATAATGAACTCCCCAAGTTTACAAAACAGAGACATTTTATACGTGGCTATGCAAAGTTACCTGGGTTGAGAATGCCAGTGTGCACTCCTGCTTTAGCTATCAGCACCTATAAGATTCTGCTGTTGTTACTGAGTTGTGGTAGGTTGGTTTGCTCTAAGAAAAGGATGCTGCCTTCTCCTACACATCCCACTTGAAAACAACTAGCAGACAAGCAGGACATTGATCGAAGTAAGGAGATGCCATTTTAAGAGAGACTTTTCTGAGCCATAATCACACTTTTGAGTGCAGAATTGATTGAAACACCCAACCAAGCAGAAAACTGATGGAAGACTCACTGTGGATGCATTACTGAATAACCATCTACAGAAGTAATATGGCAAAGGAAAATTACTTTGCAGATATCTTTACAGATCTAGTTGAACAAAAATTGGAGAGTCCTTCATTTCTTGGATTATACATATACCCCTGGGAACTGAAGCGCTGCAACTTACAAGTGTGAACTAAAAGTATTAGGAAAGTGAAGTAAAAAGCATATCACTCTACCTCCACCAGAACATCACTTTATTGTTTATCTGTCATCAACAATGTAAAACTCTACTAGATACTCTATCCTGGTTTTTAAAAAGGTAAAGATTACATTGGATTAGCTACGTTGTACGAAAGAAACTACAGCAATCACAGTAGAATGAGACTGGAGGGACAATTTGAATTACAAAAAAAGTGTACACTGCAAGCAGAGGGAAGTGCACATTAAATCAAATGCCTGGAGGATTCATTACTTTTAAATGCACAGCGACAATTTGGAGAAACTGTACATAATAGAATCACAGAGATGACTTTAAAATAACCAAAATTACTCTTTGCATTTGACCATCCAACTCATAAGGAATCACTGATGTTCCGTATTTTCAGTGCTTTTGGAAAATTTTACCAAATGAAATTTAAGTTGGTAAATTTGACTAAACTGTGAAGTAGAAGGATTGAAATGAAAAGTATATTGGAAGTACGCCTAACCTACAAGAATAAGCCAAGAGGGGTATATGCAAGAGGAGGCTGGGAGGGAGGAGAGAAAGAGGAAAGAGAGAAGAGAACAAAGGCTTTTTCTTCTATCTCAGAAGTTCTTCCAATGTGGCGTATATCTGATGTACAGCTCTTTGCTTTCAGTCCATTTCTGAAGCGTACATTTTGTAGCCTTTTCCCGTACTAACTGGTCAACTCAACCAGCACTGTTGCCACGCAACAAGAGTAACAAGAATCTGAATGCATCAAATCTTCCCTTGCTGTGATTTCTTCATGGCCCCATTTTTTCTGTTTTTCTTTGACCAGGGTTCGGTGTTTCCTGAAGTGTTCACAGGGTCAGGTGGAATTGAGTTCCAAATCACTCTGCGGTTTGTAGCATCCCGATTTCTTTCTGCAGCTAACCCCCAGACACGTTTGCAGTTCTTCCGTAGCAGAAAGACAAACCGTGTTGCTCAAGCGGTGAGCTTTCACCCTTGACTGTGGGGGTTGCAGACCATTGTGTTTAGCGTATCCCTGAGTGCAGCTATCCTGCAGGATTCACTTCCCAGTGCACCGAGATTTCCTAGATTTCCTCAGATTAAGCCCCAGTATGCATCACCACCGACTGTGGTGCAGCTATGGATGCCTGAGGCCGAGTTGATTCTGGTGGATGTCTGACCTCGCTGAACCAGACTGATCTGCTTTCTCCCTACTCATACCCAGGCAGTCCAACCTTCATACAGCTGAGCCAAGTTATCTAGATTAGTTGCTTCCTTAATCACAAAGTCAACCTATTAAAAAGGTCAAACAAGTAATTAAAAATAAGCCAGATTTTCTAAAGTGTTTAAGTGATCTTAAAATTTGAGTCACCTGCAAATACAGAATTTCTGTGAGATCTGTAAATGTAAAAATCTGTAAAAATGTAACTGTAAATCTTGCGTAACTCTGTGTAGTCCACATAAAACATAGGAATTTATACTGCAGGGGCAGACCAAGATCACGCATCTCATTCATAGCCCCTATCTCAAAGATAGTCACAATGTTCTCAAATTCACATAGGCATCTGAGTCCCCTGACTCAGCCTCCCAGAGTCACGAGTGTGGCTGTGTTATGCCAGAAAACACAGACAAGCTCTGTCTTTTAGGCAGCGGTACAGATCTCATGTTCTGCCTGGATGTCAACAGCTGTGTAACATTTGTTAGCTTACTGATATACAAAAGGCAATTTTATTCAGTTCTTAAGTTTATCAAATGCTTTTGTTTTCTGTATTGTGGGTTTATATAAATAAAAGAAAGCAGTAGCATACCTTGATTTGCTTTGGAATATAAATCATATACCTTGGAAGGGATGCCCATTCACAGCAGGATTTTAATCTGCATATGTCAGCATCCACACACGTGCTTTCTACCAAATATTTAAAGTGAAGACCAGTACTGGAATTTCACTCTTTTGAACTCACCTGTTCAGCAACAGACATTCTCCTGTTGGGATCCACATCTCGGCCCTCTAACTTGGCTTTGACCCGCTTCCACACGCTAACTGCATATGAATTCCTTTCCTGCACGGCTAAAGGTACAAAATAAAATCTATTCAATTTTACATTCCTGCACAGGAGCCCACTGAGGTGTTTGGGGATTTTCTTGCTGTTGTCAGCAATGGGTTTTTTAGTTAAAGCTTTGAATTTTTTTACTTGTTTAGGGGGGTTTAGCCCTGTATTTACCTTTTCCTGTTTTAGGGTCCCTGGCTGTCTTTTTGGGACTACAGGCAGCACTTCTGCCAGTTCCTGGGACTGTGCTCGGAGGAGTATCTGCTGACGTGGCAAGATTTTTCTGAATTAGCTTTCTTGCATTCTGAGACATCACCTCTGGCTGAGTTTTCTGCCCTGTGTTGCTACGTACAGCTGTAAAGAAGTTATTCAAAATAATATATTATAGATGCAAGAAAAAGCACAAATAAAAGTGTATCAAATGCAGCTACTGGTATTTGTGTACAAATGCATATTAAATTGTATTTTAAACTCTGCTCCAGTTCTCTCTTCAATTTTCCTGTTTTCTGATTTCCTTCACTTAACAAACAAGACATTTTGTTCCACTGTAAAGCATTTGATTCTATCATTTTGTATGGCACTTAAAAAATGCGATTCTTGTTCCTGACAGAATTCAGGAACCTGTGCTTAGCCTAAATATGAACAGCAGAACAATCCTTAAATAGAAAGAAATCCACACTCATGAGAATATTTGTGGTTTTAACTGTAAAGTCATGAACATTTTGCCTGAATGATCTTGTAGGATTTCTGGATTGATTTCAAGGTCACCACACATTTTAGTACTGATTTCAACAGAAATTGCCATTCAGTTGATATACACGACAATGTGTTCCATGTCTTCCAGGCTTTATGGAGTGAATCCAGATCTCAAAAGGCTATTCAAAGGCTAGGATAACCACTCATTCACTATTGCATGGTCAATAGTTTTAATTTTATAGGCTTTTATAATCTTACAGAGATTGTCTGTATTTCAAGACTTAAAAGTTATGACCCCCTCTCTTATACATTCTGAATGTTTGTACTTTTTCAAGTATTACCTGCAGCAAAGGTTGGCTGATATGTAGCAGCTGACGTTGGGCTTGAGCATTCATTTGATGTATCCGTGACTAAGGGTGATGCAAACCCCACCAGATTATTGTAGACACTAGGAAACAATGGAGTTGATAAATATTCATGCAACTATTTGCCTTAACTGTCTTTTTGAGTTTTCAGTAAGTCAAATTCTGCAAAAAGACTCCTGCATTCTAAGACTCGGAATGAATTCTAAGAAAGACAGGGTACCAAGCAGGTACCCTGTGCTGGCTGTGTTTCTGCCATGTACAGGTAGACAGACAAGCAACATGCATTTTCCCAGGAGAAGGTGACTTTCTTACCTTTGGCTCTGTGTTTTTAATTCTTTCAAGGTGGGAGTTATTTCCTGCAGCATTTCAACATGTTCCTGACTGCGGACTTGACCCATAACCTGAACTAATGTAAACAAAACCGTCTGAATATTATCTTGCCACAATTTATATTCGCCCAAGAACTGCCTAACACTATTCTCATAGGGAACATCTTCACCATCTGCCAAAGCTGCTTCTTCATCCTGTAACAAAGACATGCAAAAAAGGTTAACTATTCATTATATTTTGGCTAAGAGAATAAAGCTGAGCATTTCTTAACCTTTGCAGCCCCTCTGTTATTTGACTACAAAGAACCATAATTTTCAGTAGTTATACTTCAAGAGATTTGTAAAAATTCTGTAAAGGATCAAATGTTTTGCTGATTAAAACCCAAGAGGATTTGTAAATGCAAATGTTCCAACACCTGAATGACAGAAAAGGTTTAATTCAGCCAAAGCCTGATCAGCCTAACTCTAGAAATGAAGCTTTATAAATTCTTAGATGTGAAATGAATTTTATGTCTTGAACTCCATAAGCATAAACACATTTCACTGTTTCTAGATACTTTAAAAAGTACATCATTAAAGTGTTATTTTTCCTTGAACTATAGAGGTTTGAGGAATAACTTTAACAAAGTTTTAGGCATACCTTTGCCATAGCTTTCAGTAGATGTTTGACATCTCCAAGTTGTCTGTTATGACCTGTGAGCACAGTTTTAATACTATCCACCAGATTCTGAATTGTTTCACAAACTGTTTCTATTTGCTGTTCTGTTTCTGTTTGTACTGTCCTTTGTGTAGATATTTCCTGGGTCAACTGCTTGTGAGCTGAGTGAAGCCATTCAGAGCTGCCAATAGGATGTTCGAGACCCGTGCCCTAAAAATAGCAGAAACACCTTTGTATCTGTGTCCAAAGACAAAATTCAATTACTGTCTGAATGCTATGCCAAGTGTTTAGCAGCTGATGGAATAAACTCTGTAATGCACGACCCATTAGGAGGGATACATAACATTTAGAATGAAAGTCAAAATTGGGAACTCGTGATTATAATGATTCTGTAATGTTATATATTTTGCTTTGACCTTTACTTACCACTCTCTGAAGCAGTCGAAGTTCCAGTTCAGACACTGAACTGTTGAACTGCGACGCAAAAGAACACATCTGTTGACAACGTTTGAGAAGTTCAAATAATGCAGCATCAAGATTTAAGGCTTCTGCTGTTCTAGTACGTAAACTTTCAAAATGAATGATATTACTGCAGAGGAAAGTGACCTGAAAATCAAAGCAAGTGAGAAAAACGATTCCATTTAAACTTGCTATTACACAAATTGCATTTGTTCCATGCCCTCAGAAGGAACAATATTAAATACAACAGTAAAGCTACTCTGTTACAGTAGCAGTATCATTTCAGGGTCATCCAACCCTGCAGCAATCCCCCCAGAGGTTATTCATAATAGCTTTCAAGTGAAATTCCCAGAAGTATTTGGTTATTTATGTCTGCTCTTTAGATGCTGAGGAGGAAGAACATCTCAAGTAGGAAATACAGAGTAAACACACTTACAAAGTCAATAGTACCATACTGCTGTACAGTACCTGGCTTGCTCTTTGACTTTCTTTCAGTACAAGGTTTCTTCTTTCAGCAATAGTGGCATCAAAATCTTGCAAGACTGGTGCCAGTGCAGGATTAGCACCTCCTGCCCATTTTAAACGCTGCTCAATACTTGCTTCAAGTGCTGCTAGTTTCTCCTGTGTTGGTGACCAAAACACATACACAGATATAGATAATCCATACAGATATACATAACCTTAAGCCTAACTGCCTAACTTTAAAAAAATTATGCATGTATCACATGCAGGCATGCTCTTACACCCATATATAGAAAAGAATGTGGCACTCATGACTGGCAAATGTTATCTTATACTCTTTAAAGGTTTATTTTCAGCACACATCACAACTGGATTTGATTGTTATGGAAATAAAGTCACCCGTCTAGGTTATAACACATCAGAACACCCCCCCCCCAACCCAAAAGCAGGTTGAAAGTAATCACATTTCTAGACTAAAATTATATAAAATCATAGGAGTCCTGAATTATTTTATAAATAATTTTCAAAAAGCTATTACAAACAGTAACTTCAAAACTAAAGAAGAAATAAAAATTCAAGAAGCTAAGCATTATTTAAACAATTAAACATACTATATTACTGGTTCTCAGAAGCCTAAAAAGCTGAGCCAAGCCACAGCACACAGAAACCTTAACACACAAAATAACTGATTTGCCTGGATCTACAAAGGCAGCTGCTAACACCGAGTAAGATAATAACGATGATCTAGGTCAGACAAACTTAAAGAACAGGAGCATGATTAGCCTTCAGAAGGAAAAGTACTTTCACATACTCATATTTTCACTTGTGAAACAAAGTGAGTGATATTCCAGAAAGAATATTTTGTATGAGATGGCAAAAATCAAGCAATGCACCAGCATTCATCAGACAGGCTTAAAAATAGATCAGTGAAAATGCCACTAAATTTGTGCTCCAATAGCAAGAGAGAGAACATAATCCAGAGGTGGGAGATAGTTTTGCCATTTGCATTAAGTCACATTCCAATACACTGCTGAACAAACCTCCCAAAGGTAACAGTACCTGGACTGTTGCAATTGAAGCTTCAATCTGACTGAGCGTGTGAAGTTTCTTTTTCATGCTGGCTAAAATTGCGGAACGAGGTGGAGGAGTAACAGAAATAGCTTGCGGGCGACTGATGAGGAAGTCTTCATGCTGCCACTTCAAGGAAATGATGGGAACACCTGATCAGCCATATTTCTCAGCACAAAATATTTTGCCCTACAGATGTTAATAGTAGTACTCTGGCACACTTGATAAGTAAGGGCATTTTAAAAGGGATAAATGTGTGACAACACCAGCATGCTTAAAAGTCCTAAATCGGTAGTGTTACATTAGATAAGTAGCTGTAAACTATGTTTTGCTGGCTTGGACATTTATACCATTATTCAGTCATTAACTTACTAGGAGTGATTTACACACATTTCCCTGATCTAAAGAAAAATCCATCAATCATCAGAAACAATTCCTTTGTGGTGCACTAAAGCGAACATAATGTTGCTTACCAATCTGCTAACTGGTTCATTAACTGACATGGAGAAAGCCTTTCCCTTAACCTCCAAATCACTACAAAATGAAGATCAATGATACTATAACACAACTAGATACCAGCATAGAGCTCAAGTTGCACAATGGCATTTATCTAAAGCATCAGAGGAACATTTTTAGAATTGATACAACTACTATTTATATCTTGTCAAGAGGCAAACAGTGGAGCAAGACAACAGTTACTGCATTACAACTTAGAAGGAAAGGTGCAAGACTATGTTCAGCAATGCATAACCTCTGTTTTAAGCAATTTCCTCAGTCATAATCTGTTTGAAAAAAGAGGGAGAATGGAGGAACATTGCTAGTAAGAAAGCCAGTGAACAACTTCTTTTCTAGTAAACGACTTAATACCTGCAATTTTTTCATTGACTCCAAATGTACACCTTTCCACACTTGAATCTTTTAAAGCAGTTAAGAAGGTAAGATCTAACACCTCTTTCCCTTATACGCTGACAGAGTAATTTAAAACCAAAATACTTCAAGTCCATTAAAATACTCTACAGCTCATCCAACAAAATAAAGAAGATCTTGTACTCACAGTAATTAAAGCTCACTTTCCACAGACACAAGTTGGAGAGAAATGTGTTTGTGCATTGTGGCCTTACCTGGAACATGGCAATATGCAACTGTACTCTCTGAAGACTGGTCTTGCAAGATGAAATACTGGTTTCAAGTCTGCGCACTAGATCATGCTTCTTCCATGCTGTATCATATGAACTAGCTAATACTGTTGCACGGTTCATGACCAGCTGTGAGAACTTGCCAATCTGGATATTGTGCTCCACAGCTTTCTTGCATAGGTCATCCACAGAAACTTTGCTTTCTGCTCCAAAGTCTTTAGCTTCTACCTGAGCAATGATATCAACACCCAAAGCACTGATAAAGCTGCACAAAGTAAGTCCCAAAGCTTGATTTGGAAGTCCAATTAAAAGCTGTCTCACAAAGTCAGCTGTAAAAGCCTTGATTGGTTTGGCCATTTGGTCTTCACTAAAACAAGAGTTTCTGTAAAGGGCTTTCACATTGACAATCTGAACAGGTCCATTTACTGCATTCTGCTCTTCGAGTGAACTGATACCTTTTAAAGGAAATAGAAGATTTTTTTGTTATAAACATAGCAAGATTAGAGGAACTAATTTAAAATTTCTGCATTGCTTGCCATATATGAAAGGTAAGTTACAGCAGAAGTGACCATTTTACATTCTTCATAAAAGGCACTATTCTATCACTCTATGAGAAGGGGACAAAGCAATACTAAATATTTGGTAACATTTCTTTACCTGACAATGTTTTAGAGAAGGTACCACAGAGTCTGAAAAATTCTTTAATTGTCTGCAGTCTCTTCAGAAAGAAAATTTCCTCTAGAACTTGCCGATTATTGTCATCATCAAAGAAGTTAACTTGGGTGCTGCGGGCTTCCCTGATTATGTCAATCTTACGCCAAGCAACAGGTATTTCCATCTTGTTTAGCTGAGAAATGTAAAGGAAATATAGTTTGGTTTTCTAAAGCTTTCATATTCCTGACTCAAAGTACTCTGTAAGGGACAAATCCATACCTTTTCAATCAATAAACCAAATGCAGTTTCCACTTGAGCAAACATTCCATCAAAGGCTACCAGAAGCATCTGCCCAGCTGACATTTTGGGAGTTTCATCCACTGAACCATTTCTTGGCTGAATCAGTTCACCATACTGAGCATGAAGTACTCTTAAAAAAGAACATTTACATAGTTTTGGTTAGTCTACAAGAAATAAATAGGATTTTCTTAAACTGATTAAACAAGGTGAAATCTCTGCATGGTCTTCTTACACCTCTTCCTCTACTTACCACGTAAGTCTTAATGCTGGTCTCATAAGAACAGCTAAAGATACCATATAAGACACGATTGTATTAAAGGACCAGCACAAAGCTAACTTACAATGCAGGCAGAGGATACAAACTATACTTCTTATGAGCCATGTTAAAGTTATGAACAATAAGTGATGTAAATATCTTCTCTTCATAAAAATCAAGTACTGGTTTTAAAACATAACACATGTAAATGCCTGAATGCACCATGAGGTAAAAAGGTGGAGGATGAGGTCTCAGTTACAGTCGAGACTGCTTAACAGGTTATTGCTCCTGAAAGGTGGTCTTATCCTCTCCCTGCCTTATATCACTTTTGACTCTTAACTAACAGGCTGAGCAGGCTTGCCCATGGGTAAACCAGGAAGAAAATTAACCTCAGAGAAAAAGTAAATCATTTTCAAATGGTATAGCAGCCCTCCTTGCAGCACTGATGGAGCTATCATAACTGGCACAAGGGAAGCATCAAGATCACTTCTACGTAGGAGGAAGCTTTTGAATTGGCTCAGCTGTCTACCAAGACCTTCCATACAAAGGTACTGTCTCATATTACAAGATGCATAAGTCTTTTTGTTTGGCTGGGATTTTGTTTATTTCTGTTTTGTTTTCTTTTTAATGAAGTCACCAATTCATCATGCAAAAGCTGCTCATCAAACCTCTTGATGGAGAAGTTCCATAATTACAAGCTCTCCCTTTCCAGGTTCCTCCCACAAACTAATGGACCAGTTTCTATTTTTAGCATCCCTTAACTTCAAGCGTAAAACCACAACTATATGTTTTGAATGAAGTTGACTTCTGGTAGGCAAATGTAAATGTAACTTGCCATAGCTCTGTATGTCTACGTACGCATGTGAATAAATGCACAAACACATAAAGAGGAAATGTGCACTTTAGACACTGCACTCTGCAAGGGTTTTCTTGGACAAGAAAAGCCTGTACATCAAACAAATAATAGTCAGACAAACTAATGTTGTGCAGTCTTCATTCTCTCATACCTGAACTAAAAAGTGATTTACCTTGCAACATCAATGTAATGAGTATGTGTTTCTTCCTCTAGTCCCATGGCAGCATTTCGTAAGTAGGCTTGGAGAGATTCAACCAAAGTTTGCAAAGGGACTCCATCAGTTGTTTGTTCAATGAGATTATCTAATTCATGGAGCATACTCTCTAAAGTATACTCCCCTTTCATTAAGCACCTAAGTGCTTCAGGAAAAATGATCTGTCGGAAGTTCGAGTTCAGTTCCTGTTGGAAGTAGGCATGAAAACATTAGAAATCTCCCATCTCAAGAAGTATCATATTCAGCATCTTTTTCGTTTCAGTAGTAGATATTCTCTGAAAGATAACATGATGGTGGTCAACCAAGGGTCAAAATCAACTTTTTTTTTTTAAGTTGAAAGAAATCAGGAATCCATTACACTCTGTACAAACCCAAAGGTTTGACATTTGCATAATATAGCAACAACTACCTTAACTGCATCATCAGCAATACCATACAGCAGTTCTCAGCAGAGCATTAGTGGTACAGACATCACACACTTTCCAGATCAATTTAATCAAATTAGGCAGCTTTTCTTTCCATTATGTAACTTTAAAAGACTAGGTTAAATTCTTTACAGAATTTATGATTTGTTAAACTGGCTGCACGAGTCAAGGAGAAGAATCAAAAAAGTTGCCAGAGAGTGATTATTTTATTAGAGTCCTACTCATGCCACAGAAATCAATGCAGGTAGGAACAGTACCTTAAGTGGCATAAAGCAATTTTCCACAACTAGAATGCACCAGAGGGCTAAAGGCAGTTATAGAAAGAACCAACCAATATGTTCTGTCTCCAAAATGAGACGAGACACAAAGGAAAAAAAAGATTAGTTATCTTGGCTGCTCAGTGAGCTACACATCTTACCCAAGAGCTCACAGGGAGGAAAACAATGTGGGTGAAAGATCTCAGCTGCAAAGCAATGAAATTGCAGGCATGCTTCTGAAGTGTTACTACTTTGAGCGAAATACCTGCTGAAGACTCAAATGGTTTATAAACTGTGGCTGGTGGAAATAGCTTATTGAGGCTGCTGGTTCCACTGTATTGTGTTTCAAAAATACTTTCCTGCCAACCTCTGTAAGCACATTGAGATTTTTGTCGCGTTGGTTTTTCACTCCTCAATCTGCCACTAAATGTCTTCTTGTTTGTTTAGTTGGTTAAGGTGGAAACATTTCTAAACCACAAAATTATAAACCCAGTTTTCTCCTTCCCCATCTTGGAGATACGGGCCTGTAAAACAGGCTTTCAGAATTTGTTTCAAACTACTTCTTTTAGGTAAAAATAAGTAAGACTTAATAGGAGCAGAAAACTGACAGAGCATAGATTAAACAGCTTGGAAATTGTTCTGGACTGCCAGCAATAGAATAAAAGAATGAAAGCAAAACAAAGCTGATGTGTTTATAAATCTGATACTAACTATTATTATGGTTACTTTACAGCAGCTTTTACAATTTGTCATGTATAGATCAAAATGGTTTCTTTCAACCAATGTAAATGGCAGTAGCAAAGCCTGCTCAGCTCAGCCAAATACAGCAATGAAGATGACTTAGGCCCAACAAAATAAAAATCTCAGCAGCACCATAAACAAACATTTGGCCATTTAAGGAAGAAGATGTTAAGAATGGCTTAGCTGAAGCTGTAGAAGTTTGGGGATTAGGAAAGGAAAAGTAATACAAAAGTATCACCTGAAGTGAGATGTATACTCCATTCGCTAAGTGAACAGCTTCTGATGCTTCAATTGGATTAGGAATATCTAAATCCTGGGGTACAAGATGACACTGCTTCAGCAACTGCACAAGGCATGTAACATTCCCACTCATGCTGCAAAGCTCTTCCAAGAACCAGGCTCCATCTCTTGAAGTCAAATCAACCAGTTGCTCTCCAGCACTAGACGCTGCACCTTCCATCATCAGATTTCGCCTAGATGAATTGTGACACTTAGACAACCTGCCTGCTATTGCATTCCCCACATAAACATCACTTGAACATTCCTTCTGTGTGGTCTCAAACATGAGCACATACCAAAAAATTTCACAAAAGGCAACTCACCTCGTCAGCGTACAAAGAGCAGAGATGATAACACTTGCTAAACTCAGGGACCCCTCCTCTCCATTTTCATGAAGGAAAACTTTTATGCAACGTTCTATTTCTTTCAGCTGCTCTTCACAAACAGATACAGTAACTGCCTCCTGTTTCAAACGCTCCACCTGCCTGATAAGTCTGTTATTTATATCTGCTGCATAACGCTGTAGAGTCATTTCCGTAGCAGTTATGAACTGGCACATACTTGGAGGTGGCTGAGGAGCATATTGCATCTCATACCTGTAAAGCAAAACTACAGTGACAAAATTCTCCCTTTTCAAGTGCTAGCAAATTGCTTTCTGCTCTGTATTCTGGAAAATACTCTGCCTTTGAACAGTTGCCACATTACCTACTCCATATCAACTCTAAATAGCACAGCAGCTGATGACCACCGTAATGACACTTTCATGAAGTCCTAGAATGCACCGTATTTCATACCTATTTGCAAGTACAGAAGGCAATCAGTGGTCCTTGGGCAAAGAGTGAATAGAATAGAAAGAAAAAGGGTTTTGGTGTAAATGCTCAAATATAATCTAGGCCTTGTAAGCCAAGCAGTAATAATGCCAATGCTTTGACTTTGGGAAAAGAAAAAGCAATTGTTTGAAATTCTGCTTTAACAAATTAAAAAAAAAATCTTAAAGTGAATTTTAAATACTGTAACTTTCTAAAGCCCCTAAATACCATTACCCTAAAGCCACAAGCACGGCTCTTCATGGCAGTGTTACTTGGCTTTCTTTTTGCAGTACAGAGATTAAACTCCAGAACGGTATTTTTAAAGGACTTCTTATTTCTTTTCCCCCCCAAACTTCTGGAATTAAAACTTAAATCTTGTCTTGCTTTCTAATTAGATCAGTCCTCACAAAAGTATTTGTTTTAACTAGAAAATTAAATTCCAAAGTAGCTTGAAAATTAAGTTCTTCAAACAATCCATTACTCTGTCAACTTACTTCCTGAAGATATCCTGACAACGCTCTATTGTCATGTTACAGATGAGATCTTCCATCCAAGTTTTCCACTGCTCTATTCGGTGTTTCTGAAACACAGCTTTTGGATACTGAAGAGCTACTGTTGCATAGTTGTGCAGTTGCTCAAGACAACCACGTAACACAGATCTTCTCTGCTGGAGAAGAGCACCAACTTCACCTTCCAGTTGTTCACACTGGCTGATGAGATGTGCCTGGCCTGCATTTTGCAGAAATGCTGTTGCTGGTACATAGCTTGGAGGACCTTTTAAGAAACATGGTTAAAGATGAAGATGCATCTCTGAAACAACATACAAATACTGAGTGCTAACACATTTTAAAAAGTATTCTTTTACTTGTGATAAAGAAAACACTGAGAATTCACACTGAGAACTCTGAGCACAAGGTAAGAGAATAATCTCATGCCCAGCTAGAGTAAGATAGACAAGTTCCTTCAGATAGCGTGGCACAGAAGCCTTGAAAGTTATAAATAACCCTTTGAAGGATACCCTATACAGGTCCTTGCCTTTAAATTGGAGGATACTCATAATGTCTCCTGATACTAAACTCTACATATTTTCAAACCATTAAGAAAACCCTCAAATACCGTCTCATACCTAGGTCCATTTGTGTGCTAATTTCTTGAAGAAGACTTGCAAGTTGCGTTGCCTCTAAATTGCTGAAAGCAGTTTGGTAATGTGTTATCCACTGCTCAAACTCATTCAGCTTCACCTGGATTGCTTCCTGGACAGCTCTTTGTTGAGACTGCAACTGTGTGTGCTCAGAATACCTGAATTATTAAACCCACAGAATTAAGTAAGTACTAGAAGGAAAAAAATACTTAACTATATTGAATAGAAAACAATATTGAACAATCAACTACTTTGTTGACCAGAAAAAAAACACATTTTCACCAATTACATAAAACTTCAGTGTTGTGTTAATAATTAATTTTCCTACAGAATAATGCACGTGCAGAGTCATGCAATTCTGAAATCTTTGATCAATTTCAAATAAACTCAAAAATAAGTTAAAGAACTAGAAACCTAGATGAAAACGTGTTTGTGGTATTTATCAATAGCTGCATTATGTGGATTAATTTGATGTGAGACTACATACAGCACATGCTGTCTCATCTTGGGGATCAAGTGTAGAATATAGACTAGCACAGATGATACTGATGAAGTATGAGACATAGGGCATAAGATTATTCAGTAGGAAAACAGTTTCAATAGTAGTTCTGTACAGGACGTGACTTGCTTACTTAAGAATAGCTCCTACCCAGCTATTAATCGCACCCATATATATGTATTTTGAACATTTAACTTATAAGTACATTACTAAATCACCAACTGTATTGGACTCTTAGATTTCTGACAGGATTCCTGGCTCCCCTGTACCTGTGCTGAAGTGTGTGGGAGGGATGATCCACTCCTTCTGCACCTTCCAGAAATTCTATCTCCTCCAGTAGTTTTCCTTGTAACTTCTCTATATCTGTCAACTGCTCTTGCAGGTTCAGATACTCTTCTAAACTACTGTCCAATTTTGGCAGTACAGCAAGCATTTCATCTCTGTTCTTGAACCAGTTAACCTATAACCAAGACACAGATGTTATACAACTGGACTTAAATCAAACAGGTAAGAGAAAGTAATATATGACAGCACTTAACCCTTCAATTATCTTGTCAATCTAGGACTACTTTCAATGTTACAAGTGCTACAAGTGCTAAAGCTAATAGGCATGTAGATTGCTCTCTAAACCTCTATTTATATTCCTCTAGCTTAGATTCAGGCAACATATTATAACAAGTTTTAGTATTAAGCACACAGAAAATACAAACTAAGTATTTGCAAGTTCTATATAAGCACTTCCCTTGATACAAACTGAATTCAGCTCAGTAAAAGCTGTAAACTATTTCTAATAAATAATCACCAATGAATTTTGGGTCTCCCAGTACCTGAAGATGCAAATAAATGAAGGTGAAAGCATAAAGCCTACTTTGGTTATAAAAAAGAAAACTGTTGCAGTAAACTCACCTTTATCTCAGCCACTCTTGAAGAAAACAAACTACGCGTAATATCTCTTTCCATTTCTCGTTTGCTCTGTTTGTTCTCAGCCTGCTGGCCACCACCACCATAGACAGCTCCAGCAAATCCTGCCTCGCCTCCTGCTGTCCAGTCCACCAGAGGATCATAAACAAAAGCTTCAAGCAATGTCAGCAAAGTCTCTCTCCCACGTCGCATAATATGAAGGACCTGCATCATATTTTAAACAGGCTCATTCTGATCTTAAATTACCCACACAGAACAGTGGAATTTTAAACACAAAATACTGTACTTGAGTAGGTACAGAAATCTGTAACTTTGCTCTACCCACTACAAACACAGGAAGACCACCACGGTATGTACAAATGCAGCTAGCCTGTAGTAACACCACTAAAACTAAAGACTGCATCCTAGCTAGCCTTCCACACAAAGTCCTATTAAAATCACAGTAGAAAAGGCAAAGGCTTTATAAATAAATGAGTATCATAATGTTTAATAGAAAACTTTTAGGATAGTATTTGGCAAATGACAGCCCTCAGGTTTCTGCATGTTTACTAACTTACCTGTTCACAAGAAAGCCTGAAAACCCCTTCTACACCTGTCACTCCAAGTGCTGTTTCAATATTGTGCGTCATCCGGAACGGAACCTTCTCTGGTACCCTGAGGCTTTTCCCTTTAAGACAAAAACTTAAGTTGTTTCTCTTAACTAGCAAGAAGGGAAACCTTTTATTTGAATAACATATAGCATTGTTTAAATTACCTTTTTCAAAGCAAACATTATAATCTATGTGGACAACTTCTCCTGTAGTCATATCTATAAGAACATTATCCAGATGTCTGTCTCCAAGACCAATGATGTAGCCAACCATGGACATAACTGCAGTGGATCTTGCATACGACTTTAAAGAGAGTTTCAGGAAAAAATTATTTGTGGGAATCCTCTGCCAACACGTTGGACTGACTACCATCTTAAAACATTATCTTAAGTGTAAGACAATTCAAACCCAACTTATTCCAAGCTGTTTTCTATTTGCCCAGTATCTTACAAGTTTTCATGTCGTATAGAGCTATCAGGTGCATACCCATTTTTTATTTCAGATGGTACACCTGCCAACATTTCCTGTTACCTGGAACTTCAGCAGTGCCAGCTCACCTAACTCAACAGTATCATCACTTGAACACATCCCAGGCATTTGCTGCCCCTCACCCCATTAAAAACACAGCTTTTCAAAGGAACAGATATCTGTTATAACTCACCTGTGTAACTCTCCACCATTCATCTGGTGTAGTACATGATGACCAGAGCTCCTTAGCTAAGAGATTTGGAGGAGTTGCTTCCATCAGTTCTTCCAAAACAGCCCTCATTACATTCAAGGGCCAGTCACGACGTGACACATCAAGACTAAGCCCAACTGCCTTCAAAGCAGGTCCAATTTTACTGTAGTAAAGTTCACTTGGTCTAGGGACTATTCCAGGATTCTGAGGAGTCTGGTAAGAGTCCTGAGCCTAGAAGAGATAAAAATTGTAATTTACCTGTTACAACTCATTACTACAGAGAAGCATCCCAGTTTTGGTGAGAATGAAATACAAAAAAAAAAAATCAACTCCTCTACCGAGGATGATTTAAACCTCAGAGAAATCTTTCAAAATTCAATAGTTGGAAAGCCTAAATGAACAAACCACACTGTTTTGGCTTAACTGTACAATTCATGAAGGAAAATTTTAAAACTATAACTGTAAATACCATATTTAGAATCAAATGAAAATGACAGAATGAGATACTGAGCTAAAGTAACTTTAATCATGGTTAACTCTATTTGTCCAAACCCAATTCTCCCTGAATTATCATACAAGAGTACATTTATGTAATATATACTGTGCACGTGTATATATATATATATATATATGAAAATACATATTGACATCTGGTGAAATCCCAAGAGATAAGAATGTACAGAACCATTCTGGGTTACTATAAACAAAACACAATCTTTTTAAGACAATGTTATGGAGAATTGCAAAGCAAATCAGAATAAATGTTTTCCTCTGAATTGCTCAAGCTGGCATAAAAGATAGTTGTTACCTTTTGTGCTTGTAAAGCAGCTTCTCGCTGTTGCCACCGCTTGTAAAGACCAAACAAAGGTGTAGCTCCATCCACCCACTGGATCAAGCCTGATCTTGTTCCCAGAGGTGTCACAGAATAATGCCTAGCGTGGAACCTCGGTGTTTCTTGCCGGTTAATAGTAGCAAACATTGTGTTCACAATTGATAAGAACTGCATGATTCTTTCATCCAGATGCAAGTCTTCCAAACCTGTGGTAAGTTTTGTTTAAAATTTAATTTCTATATAAAAATTAATCCTTTTTTGAAGGCCTACTCCATTTCAGGCTATGAACAGGTTTATAAATTATGTAGGTTAAGAATCAGTTGTTCAGCCTAAACTTAAGTGTTTACATAGCATTTACCCACCAGAATCACCAGTTTATGACAGTTCACTCTGTGAGCAGTACAAATGAGGTTACTAACATAATGAATAGGTCTTTCCCTTTTAGAAAAGGCATAAAGTCTCTGAAGTTCTCTTCTGGGTGCTACCTTAAACTCATGGAAAAGTGCATCCAGCTAATCCCATCAGTGTGCAAGTAAAATACTGTTTCTGATGCAACCGTGCTAAAGAAAAGATACAAAACAACTGACTTACAGCTTCACAGGGCAAAATTCCTTGAAAATGTATGGTAAAGTGGGTGGTGGGGAAGAGAGGGAGCAGATGGCTCAAAACAACTCTTTCTCTGTATCAGGCAGGCAGATAAAACACAAGCTGCAAGCATGTGGATTTCTAGCTTTATTGCAGTTTAATTTCTAACAAGAGACAGTAACTTCCAGGAGAAAACTTCAAGTTCTTACCTTTGAAGAGATAGGGATAGCTCTTCCCATCTGAGCCCAGGAAAAGCAGCTTTTTAGGTTTGGTTTTAGTAGGCAGGATTGTGATGGTGCTGCCCACGCTATGAATTGTGACTGTGTCTTTGGTTGATACCTCTCCAGGAAGTGCTATTTCAGTGTTCATCATGGCAGCCAACCAAGGACTAATTTCTTCAAGGCGTAAAAGGTAACTAGCCCGTTTCTGTGCTCTCTGCTGCAAACTTAGCATAACCTGTTCCAAAGAAGTTTAATTTAGGCAGATGTTCGCATTAAGAGCTCACAGTAGAAAAGAATTGTCACCAAAAGAAATGCAATGGTGGCCACCTTCCAGAAAGCATCCTTGCCACCCTATGAATCCAGCTACGGTTAAGGATGAAGATGACAAAAAAAAAAAAAAAAAAAAAAAAAAAACAAAAAACCAAAACCAAAAACAAACAAAC
>NDXB01019277.1:51809-75648 GCA_002631895.1 Agapornis roseicollis
AAAACAAAAAAAAAACCAAAAACCAAAACCAAAACCAAAACCAAAACAAACCAACCCCAAACCAACACCTCATCCTTTATGGAGCAAATACACCTTGTCTGGTGATAAGCACCGAGGTCACAATGATTCCTGAAGAGGTTTGCTCTTTGAGCTGTGGTCAAAGCAGAAAGCATTCAGCAACCTCCTGTTTACATATCTGCTTGTTCTACAAGGCAGAAGGGGAACTACAAAAAACCTCTATTTGTGTGTAAAACGTAGGTCATGTCTAGCAAAACTATTTAAAAACCACCAAGCGTGGCCTGGGATATCCAAGTAAATACATATTTTGTTTCTCCTCAGACCAATTAAGAACTAGGACAAGATCACATCATTGAAAAACAAAGTATCTTTCAGTAGGGTTGATCACTCAAAGCTTGCTGCATAGCCAGAGAACTACACCAAATGTGTTAAAATTTAAATCCACTAAACTCAAATGGCATATAGAGTTTCAGAAAGACAGTACTTAAAAACCATAAAGCCCTCTGTCCCCAAAACTGACAGCATCCCAAACAGCAGAAGATGCAAGATTTGAAGAAAACAGAAGAATTTCATTGGGTAGAAATGCAATACTGCAGGCAGTCAGCAGAGGCAAATCTAGCAGGCCTGTGGCAACTGCAGAGAAAGTTTCAGACTGTTAATTTTAATGTGGCAAGAGAATACTAAGGAGAAAGGTCAAGCACACAGTGCAGCAAGAGTGCTAAGTGTGTCTACACTGTACTGCCTGTGCATATAGTACCTCTTTAAATGGGAGCCAGCTGCTTCCAGGTTTAGCAGGATTCAAAGGATTCTTAAGTTTCTCCAGCGCATTTTCAATTGCTTCTCCATAGTTATCCTGAAACCATTTCTCATGAGGAGTTTCTGCAGGAGCTGCAGTGATGCTCCGTACATGTTCCAGAGCAAATACAATGGGCTTCATCAGAGCTGTATGCTTTTCACGCATGATTGCTATTTTCTCCTCTCTAGTAAAAACAAAAATTTCCTCTGAACTCCATAAAACCCACGTTACTTTATAAGCAGAGCAATTAAACAAGACTGCAAATGAGACATTTAAGAATTCACAAAAATTATTACATCTCTAAAATGAGGTCTTCAAGGATAATTGCACTAAAATTAAGAGTATTTCATTCCACACTGAACGCATGTTCCTCTGAGCCACACTCCCCACACCTCACCCCTTTTTGGTTTTTTTAATAACTGAAATATTTTAACTGGGTTCTTCACCACTGGAAACCCTGAGGAGAAGCTCAGAGCCCAAACTATTCTAACAAATTGCTTTCCTTTTATTAAAGAGCTCTTTACTATTACTGCCTGAA
Source organism: Agapornis roseicollis (assembly GCA_002631895.1). NCBI lineage: Eukaryota > Metazoa > Chordata > Aves > Psittaciformes > Psittacidae > Agapornis > Agapornis roseicollis. The sequence goes on from NDXB01019277.1 coordinate 53,162, forward strand.
GATGTACCACACTATAAAGAAAAGAGATATTCAGTTCATGCTGTTTTCCCATTCTTTGTCAGTCCTGACTATAAGAATTCAAGAGACACTCTTAAGCTTAGCCAAGACCCCAGTGAATGGCTTCCCTCTTCCAGAAATCCATTCACAGGAGAACCCAGGTGAAGAAGAAAAAGACTTGCTGAACACTGAAACTCCAAAGCAGATTAAGACATTCTGTTTACTCCAGATGGATTATACTCTTCAATTTGCTTGTTCTCATTTCAGCTGACTTGTAGAAAGACTTTGGAAATGAGAACTACAGGATCTCATAACCCACAACTGAATACACATTGGTTCCCAACACATTATTGCTAAGGAAATTCCACCATGGATTCACAGGTAGGTGGTTGTTGGTTTTCATCTGATTACAGTACTAGCTGTAGCATCATAATGTTCTTGAAATAAAGTCACTGACTTACATGAAGCAGCTAGGATAGTATGAATTCAGGAGCAACACCACTACTGATGGTCTGAGTGCATGCTTCCCTAAGAACAAATATTCGTTACAATTATCACTTGAATTAATCAAAAAAGCCATACTTCCGTAAAGTGTTGTTGTTTTGGACCCTCTTGACTTCATCTTCCAGTTGCTGAATCCTTCTGAGGACATACATATGCTGCTGCAGTAAAACTCCCAACCACAGTTCATCCCAAAGAACTGTAACTCTGCGCAGCTCAGCCACTAGCATCTGAACCTGTATAAAATAAATTCACTCACTTCTAAGGGTATTAAGACTTATTGTAAATATACAACATGAAAAAAGATGACTGCCTAAGAGCAAGATGCACCAAGCTTTCACTAGGTCTACCCACAAATTATGTATTTTGTGGTTCGAATAACTGCTCAAGTAGCATACATTTGGATTATTTACCTGCAATACCATTGTTGGATTTGCAGAAGACAGTTTCTCCACAATTTTGCTGTAACAATCTTGCATCATTGCTTGATCTTCATTTAATCCAACTTTTGTGTCATCTTTCGTGCTTTCTTGAGAAGCTGGGGGGCTCCCTCCGTCACATTCACCACCCAGCAGTTCCTCTCCTTGAATATTACCTAGCAAAGTAGGGATGGCAGAAGGCAGCTTGTTTCCTAAATTGAGAACAGATGTTAAAATATCACCTATGCTGTTCTGGCCTTGAAAGATATATCAATCAATACTTCATTTTACATCAGGTCCCCATATTACATTAAGTATCGGCAAAGTATATGATGATGAAACTGAAACACTTATTTGCCAAACTGGTAAATCAAATGAAAGGTATCAGCGAGGTCCCACGTAAGACAACGTATCAGAGTTACTGGGGAAAACAAAACGAACTGAATATCCCTTTACCCAGTATGTAAAAATGTGTTAGCTGAAGTGTATTTGAATATTTATTTTTCCTCCATACCTGAAGTCTGGGATTCACTGCTGAGAGAAATGGTGCCCACTATTGCAGGATACAGTATGAGATGAGGAGAATCTTGAGCCACTCGACATAGTAAGTTGCAAATACTCTGACGAACATAAACTTCTGGGTGATTCAGGCGTGAGAAAAGCTGAGGTATAATACCTTCATAAACAGGAAAAGAAAGTGGATCCATTTCGTTTCACCTCAAATGATGCAGAAATTTCATATTTTATCTTTAAAAGCCTGATGGTTTTGCTTTGACAGAATGTAAATGTCTTTTCTAAGTACAAGCAATAGCTTATTTCCTTCTACTATTCAAATACAGATAACATCAGATACAACATATAAATCCTTTAGCCAAGCACTAGGAATTGAGTTTTGCACATTGTATCTGTTGTATCATTTTTCAAAACAAAGAACAGTCTCGATAATAGCTCTTGAATTTAGTAACAATGTTTCAAAAGGAAGAACAATTTTGCATCAGTCAGCCTCTTCTGCCTTCCACATTTTCACTCAGTAAGCTTTCATGGGAAAGCCCCTGAGCAACCAGAACCAGTAGTGTGACAAACAACTACTTCCGAGACATCTGGCTTTAGTCATACATCTTTCTCTTAACTTCATTTTAAAATGTAGCTAGGAAACACCCTTCCCCTGCACCCCCCGCAACCCACTTTGAGGTGGTAATATAACATAATACTCAACAAAGTACATCTCCTTTCTCTTTTCTATGTCTTAAGGCAGGGGAGGAAGATAACCAGCATCTTTGCTACTTTCCTATCCTAGGATCAGAATCCATAGCAGACTTCAACACTTCTAATAAAAGTATTTAATAAGACAGGCTCTCTTTCCATCAGGCTTAAATAAAAGTTTTATGAAAATGCAATGCCTTCTGCTTCTATTTAGAGTAAATGCATCAAGATTAACTTTAACAACTACCTAACACATACTCACCTCTCCAAGGAGCAGTAGGTGTAGTTTCTAACCCATGCTCTAGATACTGTCTAAGCTCTCCAGCATGTTTCACAAGCAGTCGTAACAGTCTGAGGGTTGCCATCACAATAACATCATCAGTACTTTGCTCAGAAGTATTTCTTAAGTGTAGCCTGGGATCATCTTCATCATGTGGAACCTTTAAAAAAAGAATTACTCCTCTAAGCTAAGTTTACAGTTCATATAATCATTTAGAAAAGTTTGTAACTGGATTTCCTCATGAGCACAAACACTAACCTGACCAGCATTGAGTTTGAGAAAAGTGAAGTACGCACTGCAGGAGAGTTTATACAGGCTGAAGATTCTGTCTACAACTTTCCTCCACACTTTAATTAACCCTTCTGTTGCATTTTCATCAAGATCTGAAAGCCAGGGACAACTTGTTAATAATTGACGCCATATAACATCCACCATATCATCTTCTTCATTGTCTTCATTTTCAGTGATTTGTAGAGTCATATCTTCATCCTACATGCAAATAAAGCGAAAACAATTTGATCAAGTCCTCCAACCACTTCCACAACCCACATTAGTTCCTAATGCGGTTTTTGTCATGCAAGTGCTTTACTTGATAACATTCACATGGTCCATAGAACAGATATGTTACCATTTAGCTAACAGATGGTTTCTCAGAGAACTCTTGTACTGTCTGAATTTTAACTTCAAAACATTTACAAGAGTTAATATGAAGCACAAGTAGAGAAAAAGTAAGGTTCATTCAGAGGTTGAACATTTTTCAAGCAGGCAAATATACACTTACTTGAATCCCAGCTGGACGACACACTGCCTGCCCAAGAATCCCATAGATTTTCTCTTTATCTTCCTCTGCAATGTTGTCTGGAAGCAAGTTCTGAACCTCCAATTTTTCCCGGGGCAGCAGACGAACACCTTCACCCTGACTGTAACATTTAACGAATTATTGATCCCCAATAAATTAATATTTGTAGAGCTACTGAATGTAGCAAGACTGTATATATAAAACTTCCTGAAGGAAGAAATCTTCATCCTTATCTCAGAATTAAAATCACTTTTTACAGAGGACAAGTAATAGAGAAAATACTCAGTCCTCTGCTCACATGTGACTTCAGACCACAAAGAACAGTAATCATAAACAGAAAGCTATGGTTTATCTTAAGAAAACTCGTGATGTATAGATTTAAACATTAGGATGAATTTACCTGGCATTATCAACTACTTTCCGGCCCCATCTATAAGCCCAACTAGCCAGGGCTGCCCAAGACTTGGCTACCTCAGGTGCCTGTACTGAAGACAAGTGATATAGCTGTCCCAAGATGAAGTCAGGTTCTCCAACTCCAATATTTACTGTAATGGGAGAAACAGAGCAATATGTTATGATATAAAACCTACTTCTAATTTCCTTAACATAGAAAATAACGTCAGAACATTTTAAGAATGTAGTATTTTTTTCAGTCAAGATAATGCCCCAAAGTGTAAAATTTTCCTAAATGCAAGCATTTTTCATTCTAACAGTGGCTGCAAAACAAAGACCACTTTTCATTTGCTAGCAATCACTGGTTATAGTCTACAATTGTTTTCTCTTTCACAGAAAGATGCAACTTAGGCAAGAACTCATAATGTCTAAAAGAGCAAGATGCTTCAGAGACCAGACTTATGAAGCATCTGGGGCAGCGTGTTAGTGTTTATTTTCTTCACCATCAAGTCAGAAAGCACCTACTGCTTAGTATCCATTACCAGATCTAACAGAATTCTGACTCTGCATGAGAGGAACAAAATTTTCTTATAAAATGCATGTTTTGGCAAGTAACTTCGACATCTGAAGAAAGTCAGCAGAAAATTAGGAATTTGAATACATTTTGTGTCAACAGAAGTGTTCAAATGATGTATAAAGATCACGAGAAGAACTAAGGTATTTGCTTTTCACACATATCAGGGCCTTCAAAGTACAAATCTTGTCAACGTTTGATCTGAAAAATCTCATTCAAGCTTTAGCAAATACAGAAGCTGAAAGCAGGCAAAAGCAAGGCAAAATTTATTATCCTTCTCATAAAATAAACACATTCCAGTTTCTTTTTCAGGCCACCATCACCTGAATGAGAAAAATATGAAAGAAACATGAAACATCACTATTAAGTTGTTTGGGGTTTTTAACTGCATAGTTACCTATTGCACAAAACAGACTGTTCATACATTTAGGAAAACAAATACATGAGTAATAGAGCTCTTACTCTTATCAATGTAACTAGTGCTATCCTTCAGGGGGATCATCAGTAACTAATTTAACAGCAAAAGAATAAGGAGAACACGTCTACCTGTAGATTCACTTTCAATCCTAGGATATTCTTCTTCCAGTGTATTGACAGCTGGGAGATCAATTAAATTGTATATGTTTTTAGACAAAGTAGAGAGACCAGTGTGATTCTGCTGCTGTCGTGCTCTATATACTTGTTTTAACTGTCCTGAGATCTCTTTCCATTCTGCTTGAATCCATTTAGCCAGTGTGAGAATAGATTTTGCAACTGCATATTCAGCTTTGGCAGATTTGCAAAAGGATATGGCACAAGAACTCAGCATTTCCATGGCATGCGTTGACTGACCTGCATATTATGAAAAGCATATCTTCAGTAGAGCATTAACTTTATTCAAAACACTTCTGAACTTCAGCATGTTTAGATACAGCTTGTAACAATGTATTTTTACAAAGAATATTCTCTTTTGAAGTTAAAAATGACAAGTAAAAAAAGACTTGCGAAAACACTTTCAGACTGAGACAACAGTTAATAGGATGACATCAGTTCCTATTCATACTGCCCTATTAACGATTTCTTCAGGGGAGCTGTTCTAGTTACAAGAACAGGAAGCTCAAGTATCTAAAACAGAATTGGCAAATACTCACCTGCTGTATACAGCAATTTAGTTTTCTCGATATCAAGTTCAGGACCCCATTTTTCATCTATCTGACCTGGTGCAGACAATTTTTTAAAGTGCTGGACTAAGTCCTGTGCAGTGGTAGTTCTTCCTAGCTGAACTTCACTGCACTGGGCAAGCAGTCGTGTAGCTAGGGCAATGTTTCCTCGCTTCCGTGCAAATTTTGCTGCTGTTAAGCCCAGCTCCATTAGATGGCTTTTAATTGGTACTGTTGGCTCTGGAGAAAGCAAGACATCAGAAACAAAATTATTAAACAAACAATAACTGCACCTGGGTTACACAGATAGTTTCTGCCCAACATATTCTGCACACGGCCATCAGTAAAAAATTGCTCAGCTCTTCCATATTTCCTAACACTTCCCTCAAAAATCCAGATTACTTCACTTCTGCCTAGAATATTTATCTAACCCACCCGAAATGAAAAAATTATAATCATAAATTATCTGCTGGGCAAAACAGTGATTTTTTCATCATAAATATTATTATTTACTAAGAAATCTACTTGTCCCCTGATACTTCTTTTTTCCCCAATTATCACTTACCATACCACATATTTAAATGTCATTCATGACTGTTAAAAGACCCATAATTAATAGTCTTGAAGTATTCTAAAGGGAAAGCATTTAAAGTATGAAGAGATGAGCAAGTAAAGGGCAATTAAAAGAGTGAGTATAGAACTGATAATCTTTTTGGAATATTTTTTTCCTTTTAACACTGTCTATGTTACAGTAGTAATTGAGGTCCCTGTTTGTCGAGCATGACATCTAAATAACTCAAACTTGCCTTTTAAAAAGTAAGCCATCTAACAGAAAAAAAGACAACTGCTGCTCTCAACAGCAGATTTTAGTTCACGTTCTATATTTACCTTTCATAACACTAAAATGAAAGCTTATATACCTTTAAGTTTTTCCATCAAGTGATTCTGATACACCGTGTATCTCAGTGCATGCATCCATGGCCTCACATCATGCTGTTTGCATGACCTCAAAGCATCATTGAAGAGAGGTATCAGACAGTCCTGAAAGAGGCATGGAAGTCAAATAGTTGTCAGAGACATTTTACTGAAGTGTATTTTTCACATCTTAAAACCAAAGACCATTTTAGTGCAGAGTAAGCATTATTTCAAATATGTTACACAACTCTATAGAGACATGTTATATTTGAGAGAACAATGCTAGGAACAGCTCAAAATCAAGCAGAACTGTTTTCTAAACTATGTGATTAGAAATTAGAAATAGATCATTGATGCTGGCTGAAGTTTGACATGCAGTTTTTAACTGCTGCAGTGATTGTCTTTTCATAAATAAAGTTATTTTCAAATAAATTACATGTGTGTGTTGTAGGAGTAAGTTCTACAATGTATTTAGAGAAAAAATATCAACACTTCTCTAAAAAGCAACTATAAACAAAACTTCAGAAATACTAAAGTATTGTTGATTGAAAGATATGGTATAACTATATATAGTTATATTACTATATAAACTATAAACAATATAACTATAGAAAGTAATCCAACTGAGATATAAATCTAAAAAAATAAATTGGGTCAAGGCCCACTAGAAAATTGTCTTTTTACAGTATTATTAACAACTGTCAAAGCAATTAATGTACTGTTCTATTTTCAATATTTCATGACATGGAGGAAGACATTACTCCAATTTAGGTTTTGAACAGAGACATACCTCTGATGTCAGCCTGTTGGACACAGTGTTTTCCAAACCAGAAGAGCAGTACAACTGAAGAGTGCTCAACACTGGTAGAGACTGAGACACTGTGAGTGTGGAAAGTCTTAAAGGTCCAATAGCAATTCGTGATGTTTGCTTTAAGTACTTAATAACATTTCTGAAATAGAAAAACCACAATAGTCATTTTCATTTGTTTAAATCTAGATGTAAAGAGTAAACAGAGATATCAAAATTGCTGAATAAAAAGCAAATTTGCCATCTTCAAAAGATAAAAAAATCTTGCAACATTGCACACAAGTTGCAGTATGATATTTTATTGTTAAACTGGCCAGAAGTAGTACTTTATCAAAGAAGCTCATAATCTGCAAAGTAGGGTATGCAATGTTTTTAACAAACTAGAACAGCTTTTCACAGTACAGAACATTCACTCATTCATAGCACATTTCAACTTACTCAGATATTGACTGCCACTTTTGCTCCTGTTCTATGTGGTTTACAGCTGTTGCCAGACATACTGAACTTCTCAAAAGCTGTACTTCAACTGCTTTTTGAAGTTCTCTTGGATCAGGACTTAACATATTAGGAAGAAGTTTCTTCATGTCTATAGGAATTAAACAATTGAAACCAACTAGAACAGCCAAATTTTAACCAAAGCATCATCATCTGAGAATGCATTTTTGAAAGCAAGAACGTTTGGAAAAAGAACTTTTAAAACATATTTACTTAATATGCATGCCTGTATTCATTCATACTAGCAATTGATGATAGATTACTTGTAAACAAACATATCAGCTCCAGAAAACACACTTGTATCAACATACAGAATGACCATTGCCAAGTGGTTATTCTTGAAGCTCAATTTTGAAGCTCGATTCATAAAGGTTATGGTCAATCCACTGAACACAGTAAACTGCATTCAGAAGTTTCAGTCTGTCATTTATACATACAGATGCATGAAGAAATATTTACTTTTGTATTTGAAGCAATGTTAACTTAAGCATTTATACCTATTTTTTCTTTGGATCCTGCTGCAAGTAGGTTGATATTTTCTCCTGGTAATAATTCTAGTTGTTCAGTGCATTCAGCAAGTTGTCCAGACTCAAAGCTGCTCAAAGATCTGCAATTCAATGTTTATAGTTTTATTTGCATGTTTCTTACTTCATTCCAGTTGCTAAGTATCTTATGCAGCAGAAACGACCCAAGCCTACTCAAAATCCTACAGAACACTTATAATTAATTCTAAGCAAAAAAAATATTTCGATTTTCACATAGATCAATAAAAATTTTATTGATCTATGCAATAGATCAATATGCAGCAATATTACTGCACCAAAAGAATACATTCAATGTCAAAGAAGAAAGGAAAACACGTCTCCAGGTATGAAGCTTTTCATATTATCATTACACTAGATATAATACTCTTCTACCACAGTCAGGAAGAGAAAGGCTGACTGGAAGAGTTTAAAAACAAGCAAAGAACCCCCCAAAACCTTCCCCTCCCCACCATGCACAGAAAGGCAAGTTCTGGGGCAGAATTTCATGAGGCCATGGTTTCAACTCTTCAGTTTACATGAAATTCCAGATTGATACACTGTACAGGTCATAGATTATACAAAATTACATTGCTTAACAGCCTAAAGCTGCAAATCTAACTTTTATTTCCCCACTGGAAGTAATTTGGGCATCATAGACTTTTACAGAACTACACAAAAAAAGCACTGAAAGGTTAAGAGCCTTCATGGCTTAGAAGACTCAAAGATTCTATATTTTTGTTACTACTCACTGAATCTAAGTATCTGCATTAGAAAAGGAAGAAAAAAAAAACAAAACAAACCAGAAAACCCAAACAAATCTATTCAGCATGTGAAAACTCCCCTTTCCAATGATTTTTTTGACCCTTACTACTACAGAGTTTCTGCACAGCCTGGTCAGGGACATAAGAGTCCAAGTGCTATGCATCCTCAAGGGCTCTTTACAGGATTTTTCTGATGATATAGTATCTTTCTTCCGGAAGTTATCTGGATGAAAACTAACTCAAACCAGCAACAGTGATGCTTATCAAAAGTACAGTGGCTTCAGTTTACAAAACATGAACATTCAGAAATGACACGTTTTCACATCCATGACAACCACTCACTTTCCTAATGATTAACTGCACAGCACACTGGGTTACTGAAGTAAGAAAAAGGCTTCCCCTATTCTCTATCAAAAGTAATCACCTTTTCAGACCTGAAAGACTAGATTTCAAAAGCTTCCTTTTATGCTTTCATTTTCAAGTAATAAAATTCAGTAAAAAGGATTTTACAATTTTTACCACAATAGCACAGGGGTAGAAGGCAACAGAGTTGCCAAATGAACACAGAGGACCCTTATACCTTGAAGGACTATTTCCAGGACAGATACTTTTTCATGAACTAGACAAATATCAAGGGTTAGGAAATACACACAAATGCTACAATTCTAAACACTATTAAAAAAAGAAAAATTTAAAGCAGCTAAGACCACCTCTTTAATATGCTTTTTACATTAATGAAGGAAAACATTCTCCCCACCTTCCCAAAACACAACTTTCTTCTTATCACTCCTCTATTTCGGACATCTAGCTTCTAACAATCCATAACAACTGTAATATTCCAGTTTTAAGATACAGAACTCTAAGACACTGTTGAAAAAATTAATTATATCCTTACTTTATGTAGTTAAAATCTGCTTTCAGATTGATTGAGGTATTACTATTGCTTTTCTTCAAGTCATGGACCATATTTTGCCACTCCTGAACAGCAGACCAGTCAGCAATAGAAATGTAGCATTCACATGCTTTGTTACCCAAGTAATTTATAACTTCAGGTGAAGAGTCACTTGGCTTAGTCAGAACAGTTTTTCTAGTTTCTCCTGTGAAATAAACAAAAAAGTATATATGCTTCAATATATACTTATACTTCTGTATTTTCAAATAGCAATTCTATCACTCAAATGTAATTTTCATGTATTTTCTCAAGAAAACCACCTAATATAAAAAACCCAAATAGTTACACAACATTTGCAGTATTCTTATTCCACTTATTTTCTTATAAAAACCCAGAAATTTTTCAAATGAGGTTTTGGAAATAGTCCATATTTGTAAAGTATCAAAACAGGAAAACAAAAGAACTAAATTAGGAACAAAGAAGGTCCCTTTTCAAAGAGGAAACAAAGTCACCGTAGTTAAAAAACTCCAAGTCACTAATGAATTTGATACAATCATAAATACTAAGAATTTATGATAAGCTAAAATAATTGAGAACCAAATCAGTAAGACACAAAATATTTTACTTATTGTTCTTAGTTTCATTCAGCTAGACCTCAATACTGCAGACCCTCACATTTACACACAACATTGGCTTCAATGCCATTAAGGCCAGGCTGGACAGACTCTTGGACGACATGCTCTAGAGTGAGGCATCCTTGCCTATAGCAGGGGGGTTGGAACTAGATGAGCTTAAGGTCCTTTCCAACCAAAACCATTCTATGATTCTATGATTAAGTGACATTAAGTGGTTCAGTTAACTGTAAGCAGAAACAGGTTTTCAGATTTAAGAATTTGACACTATCATTACCAGTTACAAAATTGTATTTCTCATAAAAAGAAAGGAATACTGACCATTCAAGGAATGCTTTGGACTGGCATTATTCACACTGTTTGAATTGGCCAACTTCAGAACAGTTTTGTCAAAGCCTGTTATGCAGCAATCCACTCCTGTCATGGCACACAAGTGCTCCTGGTATTCCGCAGTTGCTTTTTCAAACCTTAAATGATTTAATATTTTAGTCAGCATTTCACAGAATCTTTTCTTTTTTTGGTAAACAGACTGTATCTTAAACATTCCTTTACCACCATACCCAAAGAGTACACATCACCTTCAGCAAAAGAAAGGGATTAGCATTGTATGCAAGTTTACCAGCTAAATTTTCAGTTGTAGCAGAATATAAGAAGTTTCCTATTCAGGTTTTAATGCCAACTTTAAACCAAGTACAGACTGAAGGAGATAAATTTTTATATTCTTTGTCAACTTTTACATGGATGAGCAAAGCTGAATACTAACTATGTATCATTTAATAGACGATTGTATAACTGGGTCTAGGGCAACAATTCACACCTTTAACTTGACATTTCTGAGAAGCTTCTCACATATTATAAAGCTGCACATTATTTTAAGGAATCTTACAAAAACGAGGGAAAAATAATTATAAATACAAAAACCTACTTTTTTTGTTTTATTTAGGGATTTTCACATGATAGGTAAATAATGAAAGGTGTCCCTTTTTCATTTCACACGAAAGAAAGGATGCATTCCTTTAAGGAGATGAAAACACTAAAATGAATGCATACCCTATCTGGAACACTGACCCACTTATTTGTATCTGCAGCTTACTTGTATCTGCAGCTACTTCAATAGATGTAGAGGCCACTTTTTCAAAGCTGAACTAAAACTGCAAAGCATCCCCCTCGAAGTCCCTCTCTTGGCAAACTGTGGCAAGTATCAGATCACAACGCTGGTCAGAAACTTCATTAGAAAATATTTAAATTATTAATATTTTGCAATGGAAAATTAAACACAATATGAAAATAGTACTGTTGTGTATGAAAAACTAAGGGAAAACCAGCTTAGGAACATAATTTATATTCAAAATCTGTTATTTTAAACTAAAAGTTAAAATAGAAATGCTGGATGTACTGGGTATCTCTGGAAGACACAGTGACTGACTGAAAAATAAATCAGATCAGTAGTATTCATTCACTCCACAATGTAAAAGATTCAGATGTAGAATGCAAGAAGGGAAAAGTATCCAAGTTTGTAACATCCAGTTAACTGAGAAAACTTACCGCCCTTCTGCTTGCTGAGCTACAGAACTGATCCAGGCAAGACTCTTCCCAACTACAGCAGAAGACCACACAGCAATACCCTGAATAGCTTCAGGACAATGAAGTTCACATAATGCTTCTACCAGCATCATAATTGTCACTTCCAAATCATTTCCCTAAAATCAAACCAAAAGCTTTATTCAATAAATTTCATATAAAATAACAGTTATATACATAGTTAAGTATTGGATATGGTAAAGTAGCATTTCATTATATGCATCTACAAGTTAAATGCTCTGCATATCCATCCATTAAACCGCTTTTGGAATAGCGGGGGAGCTAAGGGAAGAGTCTATGCTGTGAATCCACAGCCTGAACGTCAACAGGTAGCTATCACTATGTGATGGTCTATACCTATGTAAGTATGAGAATTTATAAAGAAGCAGGAAGTAAAAATTACCTATCAAACCTCTTTTGTTAAAATATTTAAGCAAATCAAGTAATGTACTGAAGAAAATATTCAGCTTTTTTAAGTAGGTTTAACCACTTTATCCACTCAACCCGCCCCTGCACATATCTGCTAGTTACTTATAGAGGAAGAATACCCCCTTCTGCTCATACACAGCTAAGGAAAGACACTACACTACTACAAGCTTGGGAAGGCCTCACACTAATACAACAGCAGTTTCATAAAGTTTAAGCAGAACCTTCTACTTAAGAAATAGTTAAACGCAACTTGTGAGTGAACTACAGCCTTCATTTAAGTGTAATATTTCACCATACATACACAGTACAACCTAATCTCCAACCTACAGTACCACTTAACCACAAAAGTTTGTCAACACTGAAGTGTGAGTTTAAAACACAGCTTTAGATTACAGTCTTTTACAGACCAGTTTGTTTAATAACTGTTGATTGCCTTAGCTTAGCTCTTCTGAAATACCAGGGGAGTATTTTGCAACAGTTTGCAATTTTTACAAACAAAGAGTTTGAAAAGAGTACCTGAGAGAGACTATTATTAGTTTTCATTTCTGTGAGTAAATCAAAGCCATGCCTGACTGTCACAGCAGGCTGGCCAGCCAGCAATCCAACTCTCATGATGGAAAGCCTAATCCGTGTCAGCCAATCTTGACATGTCTGACGATTAGTATAAAAGAATGTCCTGATAACCTTTAAAGACAGAAAAGGTAAAGTTTACAATACCATTCTTCTGTGTGAATCCAAACAGTTACGTTAAGTACTTAGTATTTATAACAATCAAAGTCAGGACACATGTCTTTTCTCCAGTTGAGTTTTCAAATGGGAGATCAAGAAAGAGGTAAAATTCTGCATCTTGAATTTTATTAATGCAGACAGTCTGACATGATGTGTAGCATGCAACTGGCCAGGCTTAACAGCAAGTTAAAAATCTTGAAATGAATCAACTATAATTATGTAATTACCAGGCATTGACATGGCAGTAATATAGCAGCTTATTTCAACAGTGAAGAACGTTTTGCAGTAAGAACTACACAAAAGGGTATGTTGGTCATAAATAATTACTATACACCTAAGAAAGCAATTTAAAGCCTCAAATAATTGTGTAACTTTAACAAGACTGTTGACAATCTGCAAGTAAGTGACTGCTACAAATTAGAGGTACTACAGACTTGCTTAATTTGCATCACTATACAAGCTGGTAGTCCAGAAATAAATCCTGGTTTTCACATTTTCTCTAGACATAAGCCAAAGCCAGATGAATTAAGAGTCTCAGGCTTTGTCTGAGAAGTTCTGAAGTTCTACGGTTAAGAACCAAACAAACCTCAAAACACTGCACATTCAGTAGACTGTTTCAAGTAACATCAGCACCGTAAGACAAACCAACCTTGGGTGGAGAGGTAAGGGCATTAGCACATCCTTCATAAGCATTGTACATCAATTTTTCCAAGTTCTCCAGATACTGTAGAAGGAGAACAAGCCTAAGCTGGTTGCTACTGTGTCCTTCGTCATTGTCTGCAGTAGTCCACTGGCTAACATCTTGGTCAGGGTTTAATGTGTGAGCTGCAAGACTCCTAATAATACCTACACATTTTACCAAAACATGGGAAAAAAGAGAGTTACCAGACAATATTTTGTTTAAATATGTCAAGGCACAGCAATGTTATCTGAAAACCTCTCAAAAGTTTTTAGTAATTATATAACCACTCTTCTGCCATTACATGTCTTGATGCCTTAGTCAAGAACATGCTAAAACCTAAAATCAGTGAAAAATAACATCACTGTGCTCCTTGCCTTGGACATGAAGTTCATCGCTGAGCAACCTTACACAAAAAAAAATCCTATGAAAGTAAACTATAGCTTTTATATTACCTTCAATTGTTTGAAATGTATCCTGGGCTCTACCCAGAGGAGTTCGCAACTTTGAAAGAACAGTAAACTGGGCTGCTTCCCAAACAGCCCATTGCCAAAGAACAGCATCAGTCTTCAACAGATTACGAGGGATGGTTGGTTGATCTCTCTTATCTAGTCTTTGACAGCTATAGAATAATCTTTCTAACCAATTATCCTTCCTGAAAGAAAACATCAGTACATTAACACAAGTTCATGTGGAAACAAGTTTATACTGTACGCACTTCAGCTCCCTATTGCTCTCCAATAAATCACATAGGATTATTTCCAAGCAGCAATGTACATAGGCAAATATGCAAAAATATGTGCATTTGAAAGTATTTATAAATACTTATGAAGTATTTTAAAAAATGACTGAATGTAAAGCCATGTCATCTCTAAAATAAATAAAATAAATACAGCTTGAAATTGTTTACTATGATTTCAACATCCATCAATTTCAGTTTTTAAAGAAGTTCTTACCCAGTTCGGTGAGAGTTCCCATACAAAATGAAACTAATGACATCAGAGAAATCCTGTGGGTGGAATGTATTACTTGGAGCTTTACTCATATGACTTCTTAAAGCCAAAGAAATTTCTTGTATTTCTGTGTGGGTACGGTTACTGCAGGGACAAGGGGAAAAAAGAAACCAAACCATGCTGCAATGTACTTGAATAAAAAAGTTGTGCAAAAAGCTGCACACGTACACGTACATGCACATGCACAATGATTGGAAATAAGTATAGCTTATAGTATCAAGACATGTGCTTTAAGAGTTCACGTCTTTGAGACAAACTGCAGGACACAATACTGGTAACATGGAATTTACAAGCATTCATATTTCATAGAACCACAGAACAGTTAGGGTTGGAAAGGACCTTAAGATCATCCAGTTCCAACCCCCCTGCCATAGGCAGGGACAACTCACACTAAACCATGTCACCCAAGGCTTTGTCCAACCCAGCCTTGAACACCTCCAGGGATGGAGCATTCACAGTTTCCCTGGGCAACCCATTCCAGTGCCTCACCACCCTAATAGGAAAGAACTTCTTCCTTATATCCAATCTAAACTTCCCCTGTTTAAGTTTTAACCCATTACCCCTTGTTTTATCACTACAGTCCCCAGTGAAGAGTCCCTCCCCAGCCTATAGGCTCCCTTCAGATGCTGGAAGGCTGCTATAAGGTCTCCAAGCAGCCTTTTCTTTTCCAGGCTGAACAGCCCGAACTTTCCCAGCATAACTGGAAGGCTGTTAATGAGGTCTCCATGCAGCCTTCTCTTGTCCAGGCTGAAGAGTCCCAACTTTCTCAGCCTATCTTCATATAGGAGGTGCTCCAGTCCCCTCTGCACTTGTGGCCCTCCTCTGCACTTGTTCCAACAGTTCCATGTCCTTTTTATGTTGAGGACACCAGAACTGCACACAATACTCCAAGTGAGGTCTCATGAGAGCAGAGTATAAGGGCAGGATCATCTCCTTCAACCTGCTGATCATGCTCCTTTTGATGCAGCCCAGGATATGGTTGGCTTTCTGGGCTGCAAGCGCACACTGCAGTCAGCTCATGTTCATGTTCTCATCGACCACCACCCCCAAGTCCTTCTCTGCAGGGCTGCTCTGAATCTCCTCTTGCCCAACCTGTAGCTGTGCCTGGGATTGCTCCGACCCACGTGTAGAACCTTGCACTTGGCCTGGTTAAACTTCATCTTTGCTGCAGGAAGTGCTGTATCACATTTGGTAATTACTTTGTGTACTACCTACCACTCTTAAACCTGTAACACAGTAGAACAGATAGCAAGACACTTCATGCTTTTTGATTTTAAGACAGTATGATGACATTCAACTGGCATTATTTTTTAGATGACTGAAGAAACCACCCATTCTCTATATTGAAGCTAATCTGACCAACTTACCTCAACACAACATCTAAAGGAATTGACTTCAGAAGTTTTCCAAAAGTCTGTCTTACACGAGCACCACTATGTACTAGTTGAACACGACACACATCAACACACCTGCATCAATCAAAAAGAAGAGGTGATAACATTTCCATTAATAGCATGACTAAAGTAAAATACAGAATTCGGCACAAGTACCTTTGTAAAAGGTCATCTGGGAGGGAGGAAGACAGGGCATGGAGACTACTACATGCTTGAAGACAAGTGTTCGTATCTTCCAGAAGGGCTGAATTAAGGAGTTAAAAGGAGAAAAAAAAAAAAAAATTATTCTTGCTAGAATTAGATAACTTCTGCATTATTCTGGTTGTGGTAGAACATCTAAAGATGTTTTAACAGCATATCTGGTAGAAGGAGACACAGGCTTTAACAATACTTTTCTACTGATTTCATTGACTGGTTTTACTATAACAAGCATATATTTAACGACAAAAAGTCACCTGTGCTATGTGTTACTTGCAGGCCTTTCCTGGCAGCTGACAAATTAATCCTTCTGTGGGTCATACATGGAGATTATACACAATATATTTAAATAAATCCTAAGGTAGAGTTAGTAACTCCTGGTCTTGGAAAGTTACTGCTTTTGCTACTACTATGCTACTTAAAAGCATTAGTTCCCATATTTCCATTTCCAAGTTTTGAAATTCAGAACAGCACATCACAATATGGAATGGTTCTGCTGCTTTTGGTAATATAAAATGCAATCTTACAAGTAAGATTCGGCGTATCACTGACATATTTGGTAAATCAATTTCACAATCATAAGCTCTAAGAGAAAAAAATTGTTTGCATAAGTAATAAGTAGAGATCCATTTGAGAAAAAAATATAGTGTAAGTTTTTGTACAACACAAACTGAAAGCATCCCTAATGTAAATAAAACAACTAGTTACAACTATCAGTGGTATATGACAAGGTCGATTATGTACTTAATTGTGCCATGTAGAAGACATGTTAAAGTATGGTAAAGTAAAAATATGCGATATCTTACTGTTTGCTAAAAGTCCTTTACAAAATTTATGAAAAGATGGAAGAGAAAATAATGGTGCATATGTTTCTGATTTTTTCATCAGAACAGCCACTTCCAAAGCCCACGTCATAAGAAGTTTCCTTCAAAAAACAAAAGTATTAATCACTCCATACAGTTACAGAAAAATACCTTTCAATGTAACTTAGTCACTTTACAAATGAGTACTATATCATCACTCATTTTTTAAACAAAAGTTTTCTTAACATTAAAAACGTACCTAACTTTCACAGCATTTAGGTAATATAAGATTGTAACTATTGTAAAAGGGTACTTTCAGTGAGCAAAACCATTTTTACAGTAAAGTCCAATAGCTCTGCTTTTGTTGTATAGATCTTATGATGGTTTCAATTTTTCTAGTCCTCACATATAATAATGAGCAGTTATTTTTTCCACAGGTATTTTGTTATCAATTTTTTTTTTCAAAGGTAAAAAGCCACAAACAAAGCCCAAATACTTGAGTGGTTAAAATTTATGCCAAGATGAAAATTATTCTGATTTCCAAATTAAGGCATTCTACTGTGAAGGGAAGGAAGACTCCTGATTAGTAAGAAAATGTTGGTTACCTGGTGTCTTGAGTAAGGTTATCCTTCTTAAGCAGTAACCCCAAAAGGTTTAGTATGATTGAGAAATGCTTTTTTGTTGCTGTGGTTACAGTACTTATTACTGCTCCATCAAACAAAGAGGGAGAGGAAGAACTGAGGCTACTGGATATGAAATGGTCATGCCTGAAAAGGCAAGGAAAAACAGAATATAAATTCACCCCCAGATTAGGGATACTTCCTTACAGTACTGGGGGGAGGGAAGGAAACAACAGCAACAAACACCCCCAAAACAAACAAAACCCCAGCAACAGAAGTCAATGTACACCCACACAGAAACCACATCATGTCAAAACCCAAATATTTTAATCACTGGCCTAAAAGAACAAAGTTACAATTTTACATCAGTCCATGTAGTCCAGTAACCCAGTTTTAACTCTGGCTGATACCAAATGCTTTGTGAAAAATCATTAAACCCAAGAAATGTACAGAGTAACAGTTAAATTAGTTCCCTTACTTTGCCAACATTTGGTAGCAGTAAGGTTCAAAATGTGTTTAAATCCATTGTTTACATTTCATTACCTCTCCTAGATCTCATAGTAAGCGAAATAGTAAATAATTTACTTTCAGTAGAGCTCTCCCTCAGTTATCTCTATTCAAACACAAGACTTCTAATCTGCCTTTGAATAAAATGCCAAATTTTAAGCCAGGATATGCTTTCTTGGCTGAGATACAGACTCCCTGCAATTAATGAAAGTAAAAACTAATCAGGGAAGTTTGCACAAAAGCTTGACTGTAATAGCCTATTTAAATTAATCCCTCCAACTATTTATTCTACTCAGACCAGTCTATCCTATTGCTCTTAAAATACTGATGAATTATTGATCTCCATACCTGGAACAGTGTGAATATAATGTATAGAGTACTGCATACTGGACAGCAGGAAAATGAACTGCTATGTCACCATGAACAATCATCAGATTTTTACTCAGTAGTGCAAACACAGTCGGCGAAAGGGCCCACATCTATAAAACAATTCCAACATAAGCAAGAAACACAATAAATAGAATCTATTTTTAAACAGTTTCCATAACATTAATTATTGTTGCTTGCCTCTTCCCATGGGAAATAATTTAACTCTATTAATTTTCTGGCCTTTATTGTAACTACTTTCTTTCCCTTTTTTAAACACTGTTAAAAGCAGTTTGTTTTATTTGGAGAGATCTGAAATATATGTTTTCACATGGCTGATACCAGCAAAGGACCACTAAAGCTAAGTTTTCATCTGTCATGGCTTTCAAAAAGACATTACTATGACAATCAGACTCAACCCGTTAACAACCCCAATAAGATGCCCTTCCCTAAAAACTGTGTTTCATTATGAACCAGTTAGAGATACAATCCACGCATTTCATTTCACCTAAGTTTTAATAATGGAAGTTTTTCTATGACTAAGCTAGGGGAAAAAAAACCCAATTATTTTAATTATACATATATGCACTCATGGTGAAATACGTTATGGTATATTTTAAGTAAAAATTGCACAAGCTTTATCTGTAGTTTTACTCACCCCAATTAATGAGTTTTTAGCATTTCCAATAGTACTTAGAGCACTGAGGTCAAATATAACAACAAACTTTGCATTATCCACATTGAGTATACGCTTCTTGAAAGAGTCATGCTGGATTTCAGAACAGGCCTCAGGAAGATGTAAACTATAGAGAAGACTATTTAGAGCACAGGTCATTTCTCCTAGAATCAACCTGTAAGCAGTCTCCAAAACGGGAATGTTCTTCAGGCTCAGTACAGCTTGGTACACAGCCTGGGCTGCTGCAACAACCTAGAGAAAATAAAATAATTACAGAAATAAGTGATAAGCATAAAATCCTAAAATATATTTATCACCAGTGTAGAATTTAAAGTTATGCTTCTTTACCTATAAATAGCCTAATTTGATTTAGTTTTCTGCAATTAAGTACTACTTACTTAGAAAAACCTATTAATTACTTTCTGGATCATCCATATAACACACTGAGTATGAAATCACATCAACTAAGGAATTACCTACCTGGTGTGATGGCCAGCTTACCAATTCCTTATCAAATGTAAATGCCAAAAATAAGAACTACCTACATCTGCCTTTTCAAAAGTTTCACATATATCTAGCTATGATAAAAAGCATATTTAAAATGAACAGAGTCGAACAGCTTAATATATTCCAGGAAATACACAAAGGCTAATGTAACACACCTGTAGAAGTCACCGTACCTCTTTCTCCTTATGATAACGAAGAACAAGTAGTTTAGACTCTGGTATAAATAATTTCTCTACAAATGATGAGGGTAGCTTTGTATTAATTTGTTCAACAATCTGGGGATAAAAATAAAAATTGTAAATATCTTTACCTGAATTAATTTTTATTAGAATAGATTATTAAAGACTAAATAAAATACTGCTTTTCTAGCTTGTATACACTACATCTACGAAAAAAACCTGCTTCCCAGTAATGCAAGTATCTAGTATTTGCTTTCCCAAATTCACATTTACATTCACAGAGAATTAGTTCTAGTTAATAGTTCCAAGCATTAGTTCACAGAGAATTAGTTATTTTCAGGGTTTAAGGGCACACCTGAGACAAAGTTGCTCTTTTAATTTAGATCCTTGTGGGTTTACGAGTTTGTGGCCTATACATTCAGAGCTATGTTTTGAAGAAGTCTGATTTTCCAGATCATGGCATAAGTAGATAAATAGAACATATCAAGCACTAAAATTCTGAAATTCATCAGGTGCTATTGTCAACTGCAGAGGCCAAAGATTGCCCCTGCTCAATAGTCAAGCCCAACAAAAAAAACCAAACATACCCATACCAAACCAAAATCTCCCCCCAAAACCCAACCCAAAAATACAAAATACAAACACTCAGGCTAAAACTACATGACAATTTATCAACAAGCCAAATGCATAAACAAGCTAGCAGCATAAGCTTTAGAGAAAAGAGTACAAGCATTTAGAAGAGGAATTTCTTGTCTATGGTCAGGAATGGTTCTAAGTATTTACCTAATACAAACAAAAGAAAAGCAAGGTTGCTTAGAAAATTGTATTTTCCAGAGCAAAAACCCCACAATAATAAAAATATGTACAAACCAGTGTCAACAGATTCAGGACTGAAATGATATAATCAGTGCCACAAGTCTGACAATTTTCCATTTGATCTAATCCATATGTGATGACCATGTCACAGTGTATGGTCATGCTTGGATCTAGGCTGCCAAGTAAAACACCAACACACTCATTGGCAGCTGTAAGTACAGCTTCAGAAAAGAACACTTGGTTTGCTGCAGTCACACATCTCATTACTCTGTACAGAACCTGGAAAATCAAAAACATACCTAAATTAAGATCCATTAAAAAGAGACAAAGGCTGCATGCTATCTGATTATATTCACATGTACCCAATATCCTGTCCCATAACCTACTCTGCAGCTTGGTAAATTCTGTCAATACAATATTCTGAATAATGCATCATGGCACTATACTTCAGAAGTAAAAGGCAAAACAAACCTTCAATTGTCTGGTTTCCTACTCAGTTAAAGACCTGAAAAGACCTAGAAAAACTAAATTAATTATTCAGAATTCTGTTCAGTTGCAGCTGATGTCAACAGAACTCCTCATGCAAAAGACAGACTAGTTTTCTTTTGTCACAAGAATCCCCTGCAGATTAAAAGACAAGTTACATATAACTTTTTTGGCTTTAATTGGGAAATCCACACACTCACTTATCCGAGACTCTGCAAAGGTGTAAGTTCCCGTTGTGCAGCACAGCAGCAACAAGAATTTGACAGCATATATTTTTGCCCTTTTTTTTTTTATTTTATTTTCTCTTATTTAACCTCCATCCCTCTATGGTTTCTGTTACAGAAGTATAGCATCTACTTAACATATTATATAATATTTATTCCAAGTTTACAACATCCTATACCATACTTCACAAGAGGAAGACTCTGCTATCAGATTTGACAGATGCACTTTCAGCATGGACAAGACCCATGTATATTATAAACTTAAACTCCTAACATGAATTCAGCTTTTATAGCATCACAGCAATCTGAATAAAGGTAACATTATGGTTACAAAGACATAACAAAAGCATAAACCTAGCGATGTGAAGTTAAAACGCCTAAAAAATAGTTAGTTTCTGCTATATACAACTACTGTAATCACTACCACAATCTATACCTTAATATTTAATAAAAATATATTTGCTCAAAACTGAGCACATGCATATCCACATACAAGTCACAAAACTTAAACTCAACAATGAATAGCATCATTGTATGGTGATAAATTATATCAGCAACAAAGAAAATCAGAAGGAAAATCTTCAATTCTTACATCAGTTACATATGCTTCTGTAATTGGTGGTCCTCTAATTGGGCTGAAGCGCTCCCCAATACTCCTCACCACAGTACTGAAAACCCGAAGAAGTGCAGCCAATTTAGGTAGAGATACTGAAGGAGGAGGAATATCTTCATCTACTGATTCCCCAGAAGCCACATGGCTGAGGTCCTACAGCACAGAAGTTTTGTATTTCAGTACACATCATTAACAGTTATAATGTACGTACAAAAAAACAAAATATGAGACTGAAATTATTTTATCTGTTTTCCAGACATATTATAGATACATTTTTCCAGTATCTCTAGCCTTACATATATATATATATATATATATATATATATATATATAAA
>NDXB01019277.1:75806-87661 GCA_002631895.1 Agapornis roseicollis
ATATATATATATATATATATATATATATATATATGAAGATGGGATAGAGTCACACAATGACATTGAGCAAGCCACAGAACAGTAATGAGATGCTGCTCATTAGTTTACACACTGAAATGGAGTGCTCGGGCTGTATCATGTAAACTAAAGCACAGACTCATGATGTTCCTAGCCCCCAGAACACGATAATTCATACTGCTGCATGTACAGTTGTCTGCACACTTTTACCACTCTGCCAAACAATTCCCATCCGCAAACTGGAGTGAAAATGTTCGAGTCCCATTCCTGTCACACTGTTTACATGTAGCTAGCTATCTTGATCTGAAGATCATGAGTTTACTGGCAGGATAACTTCAGGCCAGCTGGCATCAGTGCCTGGGAACATTCCAGACGTACTGATCTCATTAGTATAGAGATGGCCTTGGTCTACCCCAGTGTGAGGTAAACACACACATGGAAGAACCACCTCCTCCATGATTTAAGTTAATATGCGTTATCTTAAAACTCTTCCGTGACCAAGAACACACACATTGTCCAGTTCAGCAGACAAGTTGATAAGCAGCGACTTACTGCCCTGACTAATCACTTTCAACTCTGTGCCTACAGTCACACACAGGTTTCTGTGTGCTTGACAATGCCAAAGAGGTCTGTGAATCTTAACTCAAGCTGTACCAACAGAAGCCTTATGTATATATAAGTACATTAAGAATATCAAATAATTTATTCTGCCTTGAATGAAACAGATTAAGCTGGAAGTATAATTTCACCAACAGAAACTGCATGCTAACACATACAATACAACATGACATAGTTAGAAGTATATATACATATGAGCACCTTAAGAAAAAAGCAACACTCCCCCCTAAAATCCAAAACTCTTCCTTTAATGCCAGAGTCAGACAAACTTTACACTCTGTTACCTAAGCAAAGGTTACAAAGTCAAAACAAAGTACGTTAAATCAATATACTTTAGTTTTCTATCAGATCCTGCCTCATTATTTCCTGCACAGTATAATTTGTTGCTTTAGTGAAAAGACAAATTTACCATTAATCTTCAGAAGCATTAAAAATCCCTCTCCCCCCAGTAGTCACTACTTCTGAAAAACTCTGAAGCTGGATGATTAGAGAAAACACCAATGAAAGACTGGGAAACGTCTTTACTGCAGATATTTAAAAATGAAGGCATTCCTACATGGTTGTTTTTATTTTTATTATATCATCCTATTCTCAAAAAACAATGGCTGAAAGCCTGGCTATGATCCTATGTAAGTAGTTCATGAGGATTCCTGAACAATTGTTATTGTACATGCCTTTAGTATACTTGGTAATTTGATCCTCTTTTCCCCAGGAAAACCATATAATTTTATTTTCCACAAATGTGATACATCCACCAGAATCACAGTTACAGATCTATTAGGAAATTTGCAATAGTTCACTCCGGTATATACCATGAATTCTTGTTTACCTCAGCATAGGCTTCCATATCTTCTAAAAACTGACCCAAGAGCGTGGTGGAAAAGGTAAGATCAGCCACCCAAAAGGGCTCTAAGCTCTGCAGCCATCCTGTATAAAAAAAACCCAGGGCAATTAAAACAGCAGAACAAGGTAACATATGAAACCTAAATTTTAGTTGCATATTGCCGAGGTAAAAACTGCTAAGGTAAGAGAAGGTCATCTGCATCAAAATGTTAACATGCAGTTTTTAAAATAAATCATGTTTCCCTCATTCATCCCTTTGACAAATTCATTTTGAGGTTCAGTCCTGCCCCACAGCAGTTAAACAGTAAGGATGGAATCTAGGGCTGTGATAAGGAAACAGACTTGCTGTGAACATCATTCCAAGATGACTGCTCTAGCCATAGGAAAAAGCTTCCCAACTTCTTAAATGCCAGTACAGTATCTATCACAAAGATTTTCTAGAAGTACATAGGAGAAAATATATTCTTCCACAGAGAATACATTAAGATCTATAAACTTAGTTACAACTGTTAAAAAGTTAACAATGCTTAACTTTAGCCCAAATAAAGCATCCCATTTTTCCAGCTATAGTATAAAATGGCAAATGCAATTACAATAAAAAAGATTGGAACAAAATTTCTTGGTACATAGCCAGAAAACTCATTTTGGTTTATATTAACTATGTCAGTAGGATCAGACTCATGCAAGTAAACCCATACCATCTGCAAGCCAGAGTGTAGTACATTAGTGACTCCTTGGCCAAACTTACCAGACACCTGTTGTGTCAAGGAAGGTTTTTGAGTGTGATCTATATGCCACCCAACCAGTATATCCACTGTGTCCTAGAAAGCAATTTTGAAGACAGATTCATTACCTAATTTGCTGCACCAATGTTTCCATGTGAGAAAGAAGATACAGAGTAAGAAGTAAGCTTACCCTAAAATTGGTGCTGAAAATGTGTGGATAGCATCGGGACACCAAAAGGATGCACTTGACACATTTGCACAGTAACTCTGGTGTATCCACATTTTCTAGAATGGACTGCAGGCTGGTCATTACAAGCTAAAAAGTAAAGCAAAGCCACTAGACATTTCACTTCCTTAAAACAACTTGAGAAAAAGTTATGGTATTAGACACAAATTTATTCAGTGTTGAACACTTTTTAGTGAATTATTTCAACTCATCAGACACTTAATGCTCTTTCTGAAGGAAGGAAAAATGTAAAAAGCATAACATACACTGCATGAAAATAATAACTTCAAGTGGCCATTTGCCTGAATTGCAGCAAACCCAGGTTCTAGTGCTAGGGAGACCGATCAACCAGTTAAGCTCCTGCTTTGCCTGCTGAAGCTTTTTGGCTCTGTAGTTTAAATTAGACTGGAGCACAGACCTGGACCTAGTTCTACATACAAAATCACAAACCCTAGAACTAGAACCAGGGGACCAGATTTGTCTGCACACATCCTACTCCCTTCTCAGATCTGAACATAATTCAAGTTAGAAATTGTAAATAAGAGGTAGTACAAAGCAATTATCAGGTTGGGGTTTGTGCACCATTCTAACCAAATTCACTTTTTGGTCTCAACAAGACTCTTCCTCTTAAATCTGCAAAACTTGCATCAAAATATATGTTGTCCTACAAAGACCAGACATTCCTTTCTAATGTTATCAGAACCAAAGAATCCCATGCAGTCAGAAAGTTCCCCCCCAGCTGTAATTATATTCATGCATTATGTCAACACAGCATTACTTATCACTCATTCCAATTAAAAAGTTGATTCAAGCCTTGCACTGGAAAAGCCATTAATAATCCTGTTTTAACTTGTAGCCTTACCTGCATTAAAGACGAAAAGGCTTTCTTTTCTCCTACAGTCTCTAGCGCTTTGTAGGTTGCACACAAATAAAGAAGTTTAACTTCATCTTTTGTGGATGAGCTGAATTTGCTAAAAATCCATTTAAAGATCTTCTCAGCCTCATAGCTCAGAGAAGCACAAAGAAGTCCAAGACAACAAGCTCCTTCCTGTCTCAGTTCTTGCAGCAATTTGCTACTGTATTTTGGGAGAGAAAAAACAAATGGAACCTCCAGACATGACAGCAGAATAAAACAAACAAATTAGAACATTTCTAAAGCAAAAAAGTACATGCATGAATGCAGCTGTCAAATAATTATTTCTATGGAATGAAGCAACTTGAATAACAATATGCAATGAATAGGCTATTCTACTTCAAGCACACTATCCAAAGAGGAAAATTCTTAACACGCAGATGACTTTGGGTAGTAACAGTGAACACCAAAAAGCTCCCCACAACACCTGAGCTTCCTCTACATATGCTTTTAGTTGCATATAAATCAATTAGATCAGGTTGTAAAAAACTGAAATTCAATTGGCCAGCTAGACAACCACAGTAGCATACTGCTACACCCAGGTAACTAAATATAGCTGAGACAGACTTTGTATTACCTACAACATAAAAGCCACAGGTGTGCATTCAAATTCCCTCATGTTACATATACTCTAGACAGTCTAACAGTATTGCTGATATGCCTAAGAGAGTCTTAACTCTCCTGCAGTTCTGTCCTGTTACTGCAATGTCACATCCATGCAACATTAATGAATGAATTTCTCTTTCAACCTTTCCTCCTTCCATCCCATTTCTATATTGAAATCCAAACCTAACACTGTCATTATTTTTCCCTCGTCAGAAAAGCCTTGTTTTTCCAGCTTACCTTTCATTGAGCACATCATGAATGGCAGTCAGGATATTATCCAGTTGTTTAACTAGTACCTATGAGATGCATAAAAGCCATAAGCATAATAATGGCACGATAACTTCTGCAAACTAGATACTCTTTACAACCACGTTAGTGTTTGCAATGTTATCCTACATGTTATATTTTATATTTATTTACAGTAGCCACAAAAATACACTGGCAGCCTGCTACCATGGTTTGCTCTATGTTTAGTTCTTCCTGATAACATTACATCACAAATATAAAACTCAAGATACAGCTCATCAGTAGCATCTATTGAAGACCTAGTCTCCTATACTAATAGCCAATTGAGTCAGCTAAATATTTAATTCATCAGATAATACTATCTGAAGCAGTAAAATTTCTCCTGAGGCAAATCTGAATTTCAGAGAAATGGATTACTATTTAGGGGGATGAAACATTATTGATGAACCAGCACTTTTCAGCAAATGTAACCAGAAATACTTGTTTTCCTAACATGCAGTAAAAAAACCTCTCCACATTAGTGCATTGAGTTGCAAAATAATACATTAGCTGAAACTGTTTAAGATACTAACAACAAGCTTTCTAGACAAGTTAATAAAAAGGTTTGTTCTCTTTTCTTTAGCAAGGTAACATCTATTGTGTTAAAGATTCGTATCTAGTTTTTGTTGCTAAGTTTTGAGCAACATCAATCTTTTACAGGGGGTAGGAGGGACAGGCTGGAAAGAAAACCACATGCTTGGCCCCTCAGAACTCACAGGGACATTTTAAAAACGTGCCTGGTAACCACAAAAGAGACAAGAGATGTACCTATACAATTCAGAAGCTGGAGCACAATGCTGCTACATGACAATGCCACTGCCTAGTGACTTTTACTACTTCACTTCGTTGAACACACATTTTAACTCTGAGAATGAAGGGAACTCAAGCTATACTTTATAGTGTCAAGAATTGCAGGAGCTACTACTATTATTATACTGCTAGGATAGTTCATTATACTTTTAGGCTTGACATGATGGCTATTACTTGGCATCTGATCTTATTCTCATTACCAAACTGGAAGATGTTTAAAGAAAAAATCTCTCAGTGACAAATTACTAGCATTCTGACCATTAACAAAAATTGTCACCAAGTTATAACATACTGGAATTACTATTCCAATATCTGAGATACCAATAAACCTAAATAAAATGCAGTTATAAATAGAAAAATGAGGAACAGATTTACTCCACAGTACTAACTTGTACTTGTGCTAACAAGGACTTTCTTGCAGAGGAAAGCTGAAGTATTACCTAGGCTTGCACATGGCCTGCTTATGCCTAGGTGCACAGAATATAAAAGTCTCGGTATTTGACTATGATGCCTTTTGCAAAAGAGCACAATTAACACTGGTTAATCAATATATAATGACAGAATGAAACAACTTATAAATATGGATAGACACATTATCCACAACTAAAAAATCACAGCACTGCTAGTAAATGAATGGCAGGGTATTAAACCATCACTTCCTGCCTTTTCAATACTTGGAGAATTCCTAAGCTCTCCAAAACAGTGGGGGTAAAATGTGTCAGACAAAATAAATACTTCATTTAAGTAGTGTAAAAACATATCCACAGCAGGATACTCTCCCCCACGCAACCCTTAAGAAACACTTGAGGATATTAGTTCAACAACTCATTATAAAAAACAAAGATGTAATGAAAACAAAGACACATTTTGTTCCCTCCCATAAAAGGGAGTCCACATACGAAGTGTTCAGCTGAAAGCCAAATAACTTTAAGATGAGCTATTCACAAGACTATTTAAATATCCACATATTTTTAAATTGAAATACAGAAACAGTTCTCAAACAAGACAACACATTTTATTAGTTTTCTATTTCCTTGCTGAAGGATCCAGAGGATATTGCTAAGACCAATCAAAAAACCCCACATGCATACCATATTTATTCCTGCAGCTCATGCATTCAGTAATTTGCTTTAAGGCAATATGTCACAAGTAATCAAGCAAAAAAAAAAATATCCTCAATGGCAGAGAAAGGACATGAAATCGAGAAATACACTTTGTTACGGAAATAAATTCTTTGTATAAGATATTCCTTACAAACGTATCCCAGAACACAGATTTTTAAAAAGACAGCTTTATAAAACGAGTGCTATGGAAGAGTAGAAATTACCAGTTTGTTTTCTGGTTGCTGAATGAATTCTTTCAGTTGCTTTACAGTAGCCAGTCTTCGGTCTCTGTCGTCTTCCCGAGTAATCCTCCGAAGAAGATTTGACAGTCGAGACTCGTCAGAATAAGACAACGATCGCTCTGAAAAAGAAAAGGCGTTTATTTCTTCTGCCTGCAGCACTTGATCAGTAAGATCTGTGTTGTCTGAAATATGTATTTATGCACTTGAAAAGTTATAACAGGAGAAAAAAAGGTAAAAAAGATAAAACCTGGTTTATTTTAAAGCTAATATGAGTAAAATTAAATGTAAAATCTAATTCACCTACCTAAACGTTTAATTTCTTCCTGTGGACTCCAGTACCTGGGTAGGACTCATCCAGAACTAAGCAGAACTGTTTTACTTCTACACAAAACCCTGGATTTAGTTCCCTTAGGTACCAATTACAATGAATTCATATGAATAACTCATTTTCCTAATTTGCAAAAAGGAAAAAAGTTTCTGTTGGAAGTTTAACATTAGATGTTCCATGATGATTAAAATTAGAGGATTCATGGAACACGATGAGATTTTCTTAGTCACCATGACTCTTACATAAACACCCAAGACAACTGCAGACAGCTCTTTTCTCTAGTATGTTACACATCAATCTTACACTGGGATAAAGCCATAAAGGCAACCTGCTTATAATGGTAAAGTTATAATGGACAAACACTGACAGAAGATGATGTCTGCCAGCCCAAGAACCTGGCCTGGGAATCTGGAGCATTCTTGAAGGGCAGCTGGGTATGTAGAAACCTGAGACATCCCAACATACCCTGAATAAGGACAAACCCAGAAACTGCAACAACTTACTGTCTGAAGAAGTGCAGAATAGACTGCAATGGTGGAAGACACCCTTGGAAAGTAACAGTTACTGGCTGCTCAAATGGGAAAAACAGATTGAGAAAGCAAATATTGGTCTGAGAAAACAGAAAACAGCACCATCTATTGCCTGCTTCCAGGTGAGAAACAGCAGTTAGCAAAAGCTACTGGTGGCTCCAGGTAGCCATGCCCTACATCCCCTTATGTCTCCAACAGGATAAAAATAATTCACTTTCTACCCAAAATGAAGTTTCTCTCCAAAAGCTTCCCCTGCAAAGACTTCACTACACAAGATCTCCTGGACAGATCGAACCCCTCACTGGGAATGCCTGACTGACTCCAGGCTGACACAGATCATCTATGAAGTGAGACTTTGTCACCAATTTGCCCCACTCCTGGGAAAAATCTGGCAAGTGCTGTACCAGTAAGGCTCTGAAAAGTATGTATAGGTGTGCATATAAACAATTAATTGTAAGTATATACTTCCTTTACTAGTGGTCATTTGTAGTAAGTTGCAATAAAGACTCTTAAGAAACAAAAACCTTTGTGTCCTTGTATGTTATGGAATCCTGTAAATCCACAGACAGGCCAGTAACTCTTATAGGTCATGACATCTACAGAAGGGCATATCTACTGTATCATAGTAATGAAGAACATTCTCAACCTTGTTTTCATGTCTTTATTTTTTGATATTTTAAAAGAGAGTATGAGTAAAATAGGTTTAATAATCTGTTTCTTGCCAGGCATCAGTTTAAGCAATTAGTTTTGAAGACATCTGACACCCTGAAGAATGAGGAAGGCTTAGCAAACATTAAAATAGCATTAAAATAGTCTGAAAGATAAAATCTACGTTTTGTTCCTAGCTAGCACAACTACACAAGACATGCTGAAATGCTGTGTGACAGGTATTAAGAGCACTTCTTTTAAGATGCTATTGATTTTACAGGAGACTAAGGCATATGTATCCATCTAGGAAGAATAAAGCTTCTTTATGTGGAAACCACAGTCTTAAGTAGGGAACAAAAAGTCACGTCTGGTGAGAAACATACAAAGAATCATGATCAGCAAAGACACCTTCTGAAGCAAGTATCTGACATCTTCAAGTGATGGTGCCAGACTAATGACTACAATCCCTCATACATGATCACTTGCATCTAAAGATCTCCTTTTATTTCTGCCCAGAGCTGAGCTAGAACGTGCAGTCCAAGGCTTGCCTGCCAATGATCAATACATAGCAAAGCTCCAGAAAGATGGACCTGATGCGGTTACCCACCCAGAAAATTTGGCAAGCCCTGAAAAAGGACTACCAGGAAGAACACAGCCTGTGTGGGGCTGTACTGTGGCTACCATTCTCTTTAAAACCTGGGCAGCAGCAGATCACCAGACCAGGAAAAATATTTTTCTTTTTTGAAAGTTCTAATGAATAGGTCAGAAATAAAACATATGCAAATAAAAATGGAAGTTCTTTTAAAGCTTGATTACAAAGGAAATTAATACAGACTACAGCAGACAAAATAAAAAGTGCAACTGCTATTCATGAATAATTCCATGTGAAAACTCTTCTGCTAGGCAAGTATTGTGTTCTACACTACTGAACGTATTTTGAATGCTTAAGCTAATACAAATCTATACAAACTTATTTCACTGTTAGACTATCTCTGTATGAAGCTTCTCAAAACAGCAATCTGAATCTGTCCTTGAATAATTCAATGTATTTGCCACACATAATATACTCCTTTCCAAGACAACAGATGTGCCTCATGAGAAGAAAAATCTATTCTACAATATTCCTACAGCTGCACTCTACCAACACTAACGGTGACCTGAAATGCACAATATACATCACTTCTGTCACTTCCAGTTTGCACTGATCTCTGCCACTCAGCAAGCACATGGGAAGCTACACTGGCACAGTGGGGCTAGGTCAGTACATACTGCTTCTGAAGGGCAAACCAGGATGCAGCGGTTAGAAAAACACTGAAAATTGGTTTTACTAAATAACTTTTAATAAAGGTATTCTAGATCTTTGTAAGGTCCCTAATAAGTCTTCCCTCCTATCCCTAATAATGTTGACTCTTCAGTGTTAGATGAAAAGTCAACAATAAATAAAAGCCTTGAATTCATTAAATCCATAAGTTGCAACTTTTTAGTGTTGTCTTCTCAGTGTTTATCTTTTTGTTTGTAATCTCTTCATGGAAAGCTGTAATTTATTTTGAAATATGGTTGTGCTGTTCTACATACAAAAAAAATCCTAAAACCAGGACTGTGTAAATGAAGCTACCACTACCAAGGCTACTGGCATGAAACACACAATTAACTGCTGCTAGAACAAGACATACTGTTCAAAGCTCTCTACTAGAAGCAGCATCCAGTTAATATCTGATGAACATTGGCATTACTTCCTAAGAGAGCTGTTGAGCCATAATCATAACCTAAAAATAAAATAAGCTAACCAAGAGCACAACTGATGTTATACTAAAATCAAAGCACTAGCTAATAAACACCTGTTTAACTTCCATTTGTGAAATATCAGCAAGGTCTCAGCCACGTGCTAACTCAAAGACAACCCTTATAAAAATTGCTCAAAGCTCACACCAAACCAACAACAAAATATAAACAAATACAAAAGATCCTGCTGTAACATAATCCCACTGTATTTTGAGGACAATATGATAAATAAAAATGGCTTGCCAAAACCTACAATCACAAACACAGCCCAGTTAAAAAAGAGAAACTCTTGAAAAACCAACACCCAGACAGAGGACACATCACACACAGAAACACAGAAGTCATAGGCAGCAGCTTCAATCATCTGAAATTATAGTTCCTAACATTTTAAGGCTTAGAGAGGTGCTCTCATACACAGGAGAACAGTTTCTGCCACTACTAATAGTAAATTCATGCACAAGCCCACTACCAGAAATATTATTTACATATAATTCGCCATTAGACAATTCTCTATTTCTTCTACATAGACATAACTCAAGGCCCTATGAGGACTGAGTAATTTTTATATCATGATGCCACAATGGGATTACAAAGTCAGAGTTTAACCCATTCCAAAGATCAGGCTTTTGCAACAGTCATGTCACCACTTGCACCTCAGTTCTTTACCTGCAAAGCACACTCACTCTTCTTTCACTTGTATCTTCTGAAATATAAACTCCTGAGATAAAACACCATGTCTGCATATGTTTGTAACTTGCATGGCATAAAGCAGTCACAGTTTTGTCAGTAGCTCAACTACCACTTATACTAAATGATGCAATAAATGAGAGTGGTTAATCATAACTAAGTTTCTATTTTAATTCAAAAGCCCTTGGAAAAACTTCTGCTTTTTTTTAAAAAAAAAACCAAACCTATAAATTAAACCCAAATAGTGGATAAAGTGAAGCCTGCTTTCTCAAAAATGTGCCCAGCATTCTTGTACCCTCTTGAAACTTCAGATTTCCTCTCATACCTCTCAAGACCTTGCCCACATTCTTATGATGCCTCCAGTTCCTTCCTGGCCTCTAATCCGCAGCTGAGCAAGAGGAAGCATGAACTGTGGCTGGTTCAGGAGTGCACATCTACTGACTAATCAGCTGGTATGATGTGATGACTAGATGACCTGCAGGCCAGTGACA
Source organism: Agapornis roseicollis (assembly GCA_002631895.1). NCBI lineage: Eukaryota > Metazoa > Chordata > Aves > Psittaciformes > Psittacidae > Agapornis > Agapornis roseicollis. The sequence continues at coordinate 86,662 of NDXB01019277.1, forward strand.
ACAGATAACTGTTGAGCTCACCACTGCAGGTTTTCCCACACTAGGGACTTGTTAATTAACAACTTTTTACTCTGGCATTGATTTTCAACAAATCTAAGAGTACCTTCTCCTTCCTGAAGCCCTTGATCTCTTTGCCAAGTTTGGCTAACCTGTATAAGGGTTCAAAAGCTACTTAAGCAAAATTGAAAGACTGACAGCATAAGCTATACAGTTGAGTGATCTGCCCAATGTGTGGAGGAAGTCTTAATGCAGGAACAGTAAATACAAGATGACAGTTTCCATCAACATCATCTAATCACATATCACAAAAAATAAAATCCATATAGATTGCCTAATCATAGAACCATAGAATAGTTAGGGTTGGAAAGGACCTTAAGATCATCTAGTTCTTCTTTGTTCTTTTCAGAACAAGATATGTTGCCGAAAAAGATCCCTCTTTCCTGAAAATCTGTGGTATCCTTACCCTGTGATTTCCTCATGTCTTTTGTGGCTAAAGCACGATTCCCATGCGGAACACTGGTAAAATCAGGATTGGTCACATTGTTAACTCTCAGCTCTTGCCCCAACGACTTCCGACCATAAGTATTTTCCCCAGATCCTCCATTGACACTGTAGCCACCTGTGGAAAAAAACAGAGGAGATTAAAACAGGCAATCAGACCATATATTTAGTAGTACCAGTTATTCGATTCACATGCAAATTAGCAGCTCTAACTTCTACCACCTTCTTTGCTCTCACATGCAAAAATGTTTTTGTTAAGCCCTGTAAGGTTCCAGGTCAGATATTCAGAATCTATCAGTCTCTTTTTGAAGCATATGAAAAAATCTCTATTGCAATGAAGTTTAACATTGATCTTTTTTGCAGACCCTGTATTTTACAGGGCCTTTCTTATCAAACTCTTTGATTACGCAGAGTAATTTTTTTACTCAGTTTTTGTTATAAATCCACCACAGAGGCTCAGTAAAATGGTCAGCACAAAAAAAAAAAAAAAAAAAAAAAA
>NDXB01019277.1:87800-183920 GCA_002631895.1 Agapornis roseicollis
AAAAAAAAAAAAAAAAGGGAAAAAGCTTTTAAGAAAAAACACAGATCATTTTCTGTACACATTGAACAACTCTCCCTAAATATACAACAGTCAATATTTTCCACACACTAATACTTTAATTAAACTCAACCTTACATTCTCCTGCTTGAAATACAGACGGTATATCTTTGGTAACAATAAAAAAAACAGCAACAGAAGTGCCATTCTGAGCAATTCAATTATTTTTACAACTAGATCCACAAGGTTTTATATGCTTAAATGTTGAAACCAAAGATTTTTCCCATCTGCCACACCACTGTGAGGGCCAGTTCTTCCTATGCAGTACTGAGGAGAAGTGAAACTGTTCCCTGAGCCTGTCCAATACTTCACTCAATGTACTACAGCTCACTTTTGAGGCAGCTGTGCAGGCAGCTTTCTAAAGTGCCTCCCTGCCTGACACAGGGAAGAATCAACTGGCAAAATTCAACCCAAAACAACAAAAGACATACAAGGCTTCTTTCAGAAAAGGTATTTCCACAGTTCCATCTACATCAGTTTATAAAGGAAACCCTGGGGAAAAGGAGAGTCTCTGTAAAAAGAGGCAGCCTACAGGATAGTTAAAAAGAAAGTATTTCAAATATCAGGGTGAATCTGGACCTTAATACATGTAAAGAATGTCATCTTGAAAGCAAAACTTCTGATAAGAAGCTGCGAGCTATTGGTAGTTCACATTTCTAAACAAACAGGACTATCCTACCATTACAGAAAATCCTGTCCAAAATCTCAGTTGTAATTAGTTACAATTACTGTCAAAATAATCTGTGTTTATTTGCATTTACAAAATTAAACCAAATTTTTAAACATAAACTAATATGTTGACACTTTAACATTATTTTACTATAACAAACCAACATTGTCCTGTGAAGAAAATTATTTCTAACAGCAAGAATTATGATTAAACAGAAGTGTATCACTAAAATTCAAAGCAACAAAGAAATTAGCTCAACTGAAGACATCAGCTAATCATGCATTCAGATGATAGACATCAACTATCAAAACCAGACTATCATACATACTATCATATACTACTGGAGCTCTTAAAAAGCTACTTTATACTTTAGCGCAAAAAATATCCCAGCTTTTTTGGTTTTATGCAAAGGCATGTAGTACTTGCTACAGCATATTTGTCATTTTCTTAAATGAATTAAACACAAACCTATATTCTCCTACTTGACATGTAAATGGTACATCATTGGAATCAATTGAAAACAAACTGTCATTTACAGTAATTTAAAAAGTGGGGTTTTTTTCAACTCTGTTCAGTTATCTCCTGGCATAAAAAGTTTTTGAAAATCTTGATACATAAAAATTCTATTAATTTCCCTTTAAGTGTTAAATATGAGGCCAAATAAGGATATGATCAGCTATGTCACTGCTAATAATTTTAGCATAAAAATGCAGATACCATGGCATACAAGTATTAGTGCAGTATCTTTTTAGCAGTAAGGACTCTGAGCACTTCAGTTACAAATCAAAAGGGAGGAAAGTGTCACAGGAATGGTGAATATCTCATTGAGAAATAAAATCCCAAGAGCCTTCTATTTAGTTTTAAAACTTAAATCTTTTAACTCCTGGTTTTATAAAGGAGAGAAGACAAAGGGGAGAGGTATAATTGTACTTTTCCACTAGTTAAAGTGAAGGACTCTATTCAAAAATCAGAGTAATAAAAAAGGGAAAACCAGCCAGACTAATCTTACAAGTGCAGAGCAAAAGGACAGGAGTCAACAGTCACAAGCTACAACAAGGGAAATTCAAAACGGATATGAGCCCTAGACTGGCTACTAAGAGAGGTTTTATAGAATCTTCCATCCTTGGAGGTTTTCAAACCTGAACAACTTCTAGAAATTATCAAGTAAGAAGTAATTTTATTATAAATATCAGAAACAGGGAGGAAGGGGGGTAAAGGATGTGTGGAACCTCTTCTCACAGATTCTGGGTACTTACAGCACATGATTATCCAGGACAGAAAAGTTCTTAAAATGAAAATTCCATGCTGGCAGACTCCAAGTGATTCATTGAAAATCTTAGTAAACAAAGAAACTATTCTGCATCTGTAAGCTTATCAATTTCTCCAAAAATAAAAATGAACTAGAAATACCTGGAATCTAGTTCTATAGCACAGAATGTCCTAATCATCTCTTTTCAAAGTCACACCTGAACAAAACAGCATACTTACAGGGCATGTCTCTGCTAGCTCAGCACTTTAAGATACAGTACTTCAGGGAGAGATAAGTACATTTTTCTTTTCAAATGGCACTTTCCCAGCAACTTTACAGACTACCTTGCTAAATTTAGCTAAAACTTATTATTTCACTATGTATTACCAGTACATTCTTTAAATACTAGCACGCTTCAAAGCGTAAGAATAACCTACTATGCTAGTCTGTGAAACACAGTAAAACTCTCCATGTTAGCAGACACATTGACAAATATACTCACTTTCTGAGCGATTTCTCTGTTGAAGTTAACCCAATCCTAAGTTTCTCAAGGTATGCAGATAAACAAGTACCTGTTTCATGCTCCTGCGTCCTACTAATAATACCTACTTCTTATAAAAAATAAATTTGCAGCAGCACACCCAGCTGTAACTTCCCTTAAGATGTTAACAGCTCTCTACAGGTAGTTATAGGACAGAAGTAGGAGAGTACAAATACTTTTTCTGCTCCTGAACAAAGACTCCCACACTGATATTCCTGTGAGATTTTTGAGTCTGGCCTGCCTGAAGATTTACATAGTCAAAAAAGTGATTCTGCATGCCAAAAATCCTCCTGATACTTGTATTTAGGAATTTAAAAAGAAAAAGAAAAAATCAGAATATAGACTTCTTTTTAATAAAGCTGAGAGATGATTTTGAATTTTAGCTATTTTCTAAATAAACTATTTCCATACTAAAAAAATAAAAGGGAAAAAAAAGGAAAAAGTCTGTATTAACTCTCCATCACATGATTTCTATGAAGTCTGACTGAGGCATATAGAAGTAGAAATTGCCATTAATGAGAAACTACAGATTTTATTCCAAACAAAGATTCCAGTTTGCTGTAGTAGGTAATGTGTCAGATTAGTCAAGCAGTCAATTTTCAACACCAGAAGCACTAGACAGTATTCAGGAAGAAATTATAGCCTGCAGACCGACATATTCAGAATCCTTTTCTTTAGGGGAAGACTGCTTATTCTGTTAATGCATTAAGTCTTCTCTTACATTCTTCTCTTAATGCAATTGTATATTTTTCCCACTATTCATATCAACCACATTTCTTTGATCCCTGATAAATCTCTCAGCACAGCAGTACTACGGCAATGAGCTGTTATCAATTCACTGTCCTTTTCTTCTATTTTTTTGGGCGAGGGGGAGTAATCTCCCCCATTTCAAGTTTACTGCCTTTCTCTGAATGTCCCCTCACAATTTACACATGAAACAGCAATCTGTATACCTTTTTCTTCATTCTGTATGTCAGTGTGGACTCTGATATCATCGTGTCTTTGTCGAGACACCACAGCTGAATTTGAGGGTTGTAATCCATAGGAGGCAGAACTGCCCCGATCTCTGGATGAAGAGTATTTTAAATTGTCCTGGTCAGCTGATGCACTGTCAGTTCTATAAAGAGAAAAATATTTTTTATGTAGGAGTATAACAGGAGCGGGATTCAAATTCATTTATAAATGCAACATTCTTAAATGACAATCCCAAATGTGCTTTTTGACACAGGAAAATACATCTAACCTGTTGCTCAAAAAAGTGACCCTAAATTCACACTGGGATTAGAATTTACTCAATTGACTCATTATCACAGTAACATGCAAAAGAAATGTATTCTAGTGGGCCAGCACCTTTTCTCAGGATGTTATCAAGTCTCTTTCCTGTTGGAGGCCTACATAAGGAAAAACTACTTCCCAAAAGTGAAAAATAAAATACAACTGTGCACAGGTATGCATCACAGCCAGGCAACACAGTGTCTACCATTTGTGAATCGTTACTAATCCACACATGAACATTTACGTAACATGCTATGGGCCTTACTGAGCAATATACCCACTTATCAGATGGAGGTATCACTAACATGTCACTGGTAATCAATATATGAATTGTACGTTAAATTCTTGTAAAACAAAAATTGCAAAACAAAAGAACAGGCTTTAGTGTGGCAGAACCTGGAATGCAAGCTAGGAGTTGTTATCCTTCAGAATAAATGTCTGCAGATAATATAGACCTTTTTTTTAACTTGTTTTTTAAGTTAAAATCACTCATCTTAGAAAACTGATTTATAGCCTAGAATAAGCTCTTAAGGAAAAGGGTGAAAATTATGGAACCAACTCTCACTAGATTTACTATGTGAATTCATTTTTAAATATACAGTAACTTTAGTATATGAAACTTGCACACATGAAAATTTGGAACCCACATTCAATCAATCACTTTAAACACATTCTCACAAGCAGTACTGGAGGTTTTACACTGAAACCAGTAAAACAATGCTCATCCAATAGAAAACTCCACAGAATTTTGTTTGACTCAAATATATTTGGAATCACACTGTTGAAATTATTTACAGAGGTCTTCTCCTTTAAGCAAACTTTAAAGATCTACTATTTTTATTTTAGTCTTTGGATAGTTCATTTGATTATTTAAGAAAAAGCAGAACAGACCATTCCTTTTCATTCTTGTAAATTAACTACAACTCATGTAAGGACAAACAGCACATGTTCTTGGGATGAAGCCTTTCACTTTTACATTTCAAAAGAACAGTGTGACTAGAAATGGTAGACAAATTCAGGGAAAAGGAGTTAAATACTATTTAGTTGCTATTTTCAAAAATAGTTTGCCCTCAGTAAAATTGGGAGAGTAATACCATGAGGGTTGATATTCGCAAAGCCAACTGGGATAGAAAACACCCACACACACATATTTTATGTGAATATTAAAAGACAATGTACTATCATTTGGAACAAGGTTCCAAAGAAGAAAATTGTGCTTTTGCCCTTTCTTACAGTGAAAGGTTGACATGAGGTTTGCTTGGCAGGTATTATTCCTTTCTGCTCTATGAGCAAATTAATCCCTAGATATACACAATAGGACTCTTTCTTGCTCAGTATTCAGTGTGGCATCACATCTACCGCCGTTGAGCACTGCTTGGCCTATTTTATAAAATAGGCTATGCTACTCAAGAGGCAAAGCCTTACTAAAAGTCTTTGCTTATGACAGTCATCTAGGATTGCAGCAATACTTACACAGTTGGATCTTCATCATTCATCTAAGTAATGTTGAACAGTAAAGTTCTGCACCATACCTTCAAATTGTGTGAACTTTAAATGTGCCTAAACCACGTGCAAACTTTCCAGTCAGCTAGAGCCCCCAGATTTTCTCCCTGCTGTAAACCAGCAGACTTCCAGCTCACTTTAAGGTGCAGCAGTTTATTACAGAGGATTCAAATTATTTTAGCCTTTCAATGAAATAGACTGACAAAGTTTCAACTGATAAACTTAAGAACTGATGGGTTAACAGTGTACTTCCTCAAAGAACATTGCTTTTTTCAAGGCAATGTGCTGTAGACTGTACCATCTCCAACTGTCAAGCATTAAGTCTGAAGGCAAACTGATTAAATGTATCCCAATCAACTGAAGGACTACACGTGTTCTCAGCTAACCTCCTTTCCTGCAGCACAGCCTTTGAACAGTTACGAAAATTTTCCATTGTGGTAAAAATACGTAAGCCTATTATTTCCCTGAGAAAATCCACATGCTTGCTTCATCCTGTCTTTGGGAACAGCTTTCTGCAGGCTAACCTGGTCACACTTGATCACCTGGCTAAAAGGGAAGCATAATTTTATTAAAAATGTATAATTGTTGTCCTATGTATCAAGACAAGACACAACAGTTCCCACTGAAAACGTTGTCCCCACTATAACAAATGTGTAACTTAGAAATCCAGCAGTTTCCACCCCTTCTTTGAGGCAGAGAAAAACCTGCATTGTAGGAATATACTGTTTCCAGAAAACTATGTTTCATGACCCAACTGAATGCTAAACCCATACAGCTTTGAAGGAGGATTCTGAACCAAAGCAAGTTTGCAGTATGATTCACACCAAAAGCAGAGCCCACCACCTCTTGGGCCTGTGCATTTCTAGCTGTTCAGTGATGCACACCGTGTCTTAGGTGGGAAGCAAACTCTACTGCAGGCTCCTGCCTCAGCATGCTGGGAGTCCGTGGCACCGGCTTGTCAAGACTTGGGCACACAACCCGAGTACCTGTCACATTCAGTTTTCAGATGTGTTTCTGACAAACATACATACCATTTTTCATGTCAGTAATGTACTCATGATTTTGAAAGACTACCACTTAGAACTCAAAATGCAGCCACTCTATGGACAGGTACTAGTCAAAGCCTTACTTTTTCAACTTCCCTTCAGTGTACTTTTAAGGTATACTGCAGCCATCCCACACAGTGATGGGAAGAACTGTATTCCCAGTTACCCCAACTGATGCCTGCATTTCAGGAGAGCCTTTATCTGTTCACATGGCAGTATTTGCATCTTAATTACATTGTGCCAAGCAGATGGCAGGTAATGTCACAGACCTAAGGCATCATCTTTTAAAAGAAGCCTATGTAACAACAAAACTGTCAGTTACACACATTGACATTGTCACAGACCTGAGCAAATATTGTATACTAATAAAACTACAAGGTACAATGTTAGCACCACATAAGCTGAAATAAAAATGTGATATTAGACAAAGTGGGAACGGGAAACTGAAAGGATGAACATGTCTATGGTTACCTTATACTGTAGCTGCAAAAGTGTATTTGCCACTTCACGATGCTACTGTCATTTATTTCCACCCAAAAAGCTCCTTCATGGGAACTAAACAAAGTACTTCAAGAGCTCACATGACAATTTTCATCTGTACCTGGTTCCAGGTGGGAGACTACCTGATTACCACCAACACCAGCACCAATTTCCTGCATACACTGGTTTAGCAGTATCATTTATGCAGAAGAGATTGCATTCAGTTTTCTGCAAGGTGGTTTTTAATGTGCCTCTATCCATCAGGAAAAGAAAATAATTCACCTACATAAATAAGCAGAAATGGGCACTAGTTCCCCCTAAACCCAAAGCTTTTCTTTTTGTGGGGGACATACATACAAAAGGAAAGCTAGACTTTTCAAAAATAAGCGTCTACTCATTCCATCAGAAGCATTGGCCTGATTTGATTACCTAGCCTATATCACTGAAGAAAGCATGGTCAAAATAGGAAAAATAGGTCAATCAAAAATATATCATGGTTTTTTCCATTAAATGGAAGCCTTAAGAATTTTTACCCAAGAAACTTGTTACAAACAATCTGGTGCATGCTACTCATTATCTGCAGTTCTTTCAGAGTGACCCTGCCATATGGATATTATTTTGAGACACAAATGACTTAATTTTATTTCCAAGTACAGAATCTACATGAAAGATTTATTCTGAGAAAACCATCATATGAGTTGTATTATTGTTCAAGCCAGTCAATTTTACTGACTTGTTTGCTTTATTTGATAAGGTTATTTGCTATAATGCAGAAAAACTCTTCATTACTTAAAATCTGTATCAACAAAATACTTAAAACTTAGAGTCACTGTATCCACTCAATTAACAGCTTCCAACCAAGTTTTCAACCTTTCTTCTACCAGCATGCAGAGCTATGATAGCCTTCTTTTGCCATGCTCTTCTATCAACACTTGGTTCATCTTGCCCACCCATGCCTGCTGATCCCACCCTAAAGCCTACTTTTGTTTCAACTTCTGTGTTGAGAGAGCACAGTGAGAATGGAAGTAGCCTACTAGTGTTTCCCACTAGTAAAATAATAACTAATTAACTATTTTCTTACTGCAATTCTGCAATCTCCACCGTGGTGAACGCTGGGAGGGAAAGCTAGGAAGTGTATCACGTATATTCATCCTGTCCTTATTCTTCCATAGCCATCCGCTGACAGTCATTTCTGGATACAGGATAATATGCTAGCCATGTCATTGGTCCAATCTAGTATGGCTCTTATATGGAAGACTCTCTTCTCCAAGTTTCTTCTGGTTTCCACTGACACACTTTCATCTTCTTTCATCTTTCTTGCATCTCATTCTCCTCTGTCTTCACATTACAAACCATTTTACCCAAACCCAAAAAATCTTTTTCATCTCATAGCTTTCCAACTTTATCATCATACTCAACACACTCACATGTGAAAGGAGATCAAACGTTACTTGTTGCCAGTTAAGAGCTGAACCCATTCCTGTTCAGCCTCTCCCACACAGTCCATTGAATCTCTTCCCAAGCTTTCCATTGGACCTCTTTGTAATGGCACCTCACAACTAATACTGTATCTCATTTTCTAAAATGCCTTCAATATCACAGATTATTTCTCTATCTCTCTGCCCCCATGCACCTCTCACTGCACACTCCACTCTCAACTATCCCTAACATCATGGAGAAGTCTTACAAAGTTTCATCCTTCAAGACACTACACCCATTCTCAGCTAATTTCAGTGACATCTTCAAACACCTCTATGTTGTCGACTTTCAGGTCTCTCAGTTACAGACCTTTCAAACTAAGATTTCAGCTGATTTCTAACAAACATTTTCTTCGTTCCTTATACATGCAAATGCAGAAGAATTAAAGTCTGTCTCCTACACTACTATCGCTCTGCTTGTCATTCAATGTGTTAATCCAGCATTATAAACAGACAATATCCACAACAACTAGTGCTTGCCTTCTTTAAGATCTATCTCTGCCCTTCACAGCCATGTAAAAAGGCCTGTTCTAACCATCACTTTCTTAGCCCATTTGCTCTGATTAGTTTCTCTGCTCTCTGTCAATGCCTCCTGTCCTGTCTTTAATTAAAGACAGGGTACTTGTCCTCAGTTATGAAGTGCTAGCCAATACCGCTCTCTTGCTTAGGTTGCAAGCTACCTGGAAGAGGAGACATATTTCATTGTCTTGTCTCATCATGTCCAGACCCATGGGGACCTAGGCGGTAACTTGGCTTGGTAGGCACCATGCCAACAGAAATTAGTAATTCATTAACACTCACATTGCATGAGAACAATACACTTTATTTTCAGGAACGAGCTTTAGTACTGAACTTAGTAAGGTACTTCTGGAACTTCACAGAGGTGAGTGATTTTCTCTTTTCTGTATACTCCCCTGCTGACCTACATACATTATGATAGGAGAGATAGAGAGGTCTTGTTAACTAAAATCTTATCTTCCTTTTCTCACTTCTGCCTAAGAAAGCCATAGTGTACCCTGCACTTGCTAACCTGCCACCCTGAATACACACTCCTCCTTAGTACCACTTAAGCATGTGAAACTTGCATTCCCTATCAAAGGGAAGTACTGCTTGTTTCAGTATGTAATTTGCCTTCAGTACTCTATTAAACTAACTCTGCTCACATGCAAGACCTGCACACTGATTAAGATTTTATTTTTTAACCCCAGAAGTCATATCAGGGAAAATGCAGTGAAATTTACCAAACAAACGGAAAAGAAAACAAAAGTAAAAGTCTACTATAAAGATTAGAAGAAGGGTGAAAAAAATCTTATCCAGCCTTCTCAAAAAAAAAAAAACCCTTCACTATAATTTATCACATACATCCAACATTTACCCAAGAAGTTTTTGTGTTGATGTTAATTTAGGAGCTGGTACACCTCAGTGCACAAACTAATATGCCCATATATATTAGGACAACTTCCTCTGTATTCCTCTGTAATACACTGTTGATACACACACTATAGGAAAACCAGTCCATGTGCATCTCACAGATATTACTGCATTCATGCAGGCACAAAGAAAAAAGAAATCAGATTGCAATTAAAAACTACTCTCCCTTAAAGAAGAATGTGGGCTCCAACTTTCAGTTTCACAGTGGTTTTCCCCTAAGTCCCAGTGCTGATTATTACTATTATTAAAAAATGAGAGGAATCTAGACCTAGTAACAACAATAATCTAGTTCTCTTTACAGACAAAAATGTGTGCCTGAAAACACAATCCATCTGATGATACACCTGTGCATCAGCAGTTCCTTCTTTCTCTTTCAGGAACTTGAAACAACTACCATTACTGCAGCTTTCATTACTCTGGCCATGTGCATTCCCTCTTCCACGCCCTGCAAGAAAGCATTTACTAGCAACATCACCTAAGCTAAACGAAACTAACAGAAAAGAAAGGAGAAGGGAAGAATAAGTGGGTATATTCTGTGTTGTGGGGTTTGTCCAAGAGGGCATTCAAAACAATCACCAAAAAAGAAACACTCACTGCCAATTTTATGGAACAGATCTCCTTCCTATCATGTATTCAAATCACTTCTAAAAAACTAGTTACCACCAAAACAACAAAGACTGATTTAATCTCTGTGTAGTTCTGTGAGATCTTAGTGTAGACTCACAGGTTCTGTATCACCAAAGCTATCTTTTTGAGACTTAAAAAAACTGAGCATAGCGTATAGGGAAAAATGTGCTCTGTGTCTGGGACTGTGGGAACATTCCTGATTCTTGGGCTTTCTCACCAGATTAAAAAAATAATATTTAAAGGAAAAGACAAAGTTAAATCCTTAAAAGTGACAGGAGCAGTGAAGAGGTGTTACCTATTTCTTAGCAGGAGCTCTAACACACAGCATGATGGAAACAAAACTAGGCCCCATCCATGCTACGAATACCCTTGTCTGCCATGCTCCCTCCAGTGCTTTCAGATTTTGTTTCCTGCTGTGGCTTTTGGGATAACTATTTTAGCAGCCCAGCTTACAGCAGCTGTACTTGAGAGCTAAGGAGGCACCACACTACATTGTGGGGCATGGACCAGAGTCAGACATTGAGCTAACAGTAACTTCTTAAACCAGGCTTATCACCAAGAAAAGCATTTCTACAGCTACACTGCTCCTTTCCCCCCAACACAACTGAACCTATTGAAGACAATGCTATATTGGAAAAAGTCAACTTCCTAGACACTGCAAGATGTAATTTTTTAGGCTAAAGGATAGATCATGTGACAAATTAATATAGCCTGCCACAAAGCATTTATAGAAGCTCTCCACTGCAAAGACAGAAGATGTATATCCAATTTCTTCCAGGTTGGAAGATCAAGAGTTAGGCTGCAGCCCAGAAATCTGAAGCAAGGTAGTAGTTAAGGCGTAATAGAGAGACCAGACTTCTTAATTCCCCCCCCCAGGAAATCCAAGTATTGTAAGAAAAGGTCACCAAGGAGGTTTTCAAGTTGTAAGTTATTAAACCAAGCAGTTTAATAATGGAAGAAATTAGAACTTAAACAATCATGCCCCACACACCATTAAGAACTGAACAGCCTCTAGTGTTAACCCTTGAGGCTGAATTGATGTTTGAGCAAAAAGAAAGCTTGCTTCACAGTAAATACTGCAGTTACATCTATTTAATTTGAAGATTTACCTTCACATTCACCCAATTTTCCTTATCTAAATCACATGCAACAGCAACTATCATCTGTGAATACATTCCCAAACATGTGCCACTCTGTTCTTCACTGGGAAGTTTTAAAGCAGGATGACATATTATGTTAAACTTCCAAAAACACTAAAAAAGCCCCCGACCTTCCACCAGAAAAAAGAATACCAAATTTATTTACAATTCCTACATGACAATTTAGACTCTTAAAGTAACAAAGCTGAGCAGCACACCAAATACATTGGTATCAGATTTATTAACCAGCTATTAATCAGGACCTTGAATACACTGTCTCTACTTGACTAAAGTAAGCAGACTCTGAATGTCACTTACTAAGAGGTACCACGTATAAACACAACTTAAAACCTAACACAATGTGTAAGCTCTCACCCCAGCCTACTTACAGCTCAGCTACTTTCCCCAGGTGAACACAAACCCAATAATAATCCCGTACTATTTTATTAACCCTCAGAAGACTACGGGTACTCCTGCAGCCTCTGTCCTTCTCTGATAAACTGTCAGCTGAGAGCTAGACCGAAGGCACACGGCTATCAAGCCCACCCCCTGGTCCCCACCCCGCTGCAGGCGCCCCCAGCGCTTCAGCTTCCCAGGGAAGCGTCTCCCACCGCGAAGCGCAGGGAGAGGGAAGCCGCTGCCTGCGGACACACACCGGATATCAGCCCAGTACGTTACAGCGCCCCGAGCCGAGGCTGACCGCGGGGAAGAAGGGACAGTGCTGGGACGAAGGAACCCGCACCCGCCAGCTCGGAGCTCGGGCCAAGGTGACAGACCTGCCCCGGTCCCTGCCCCGCCAGCAGACACGGATCCGGAAATCCCCCTCCGCGCCCCGCCGTGGCACGGCATCAGCCGACCCCTTCCCCGCCGCCTAGGCCCGGCGGCCGGCCCGCCCCGAACTAGGCCCAACAGCCAGGAAGTGGCTCCGCCGCCGCCCCGAGCCGCGGTGGCCCGCACAGCCCCGCTCCGTTCCCCAGGCCCGGCGGCGGGGCCGGGCCGAGCCACCAGCCGCGGAGCCCCGCTGCCCCACGCCTCGCAGGCGGCCAGGCCGCGCCCCCTGCCCCAGCCCTGCCCACCTGGGTTGCCAGTCATTCCAGCCCCGCGGGTGGTAGTGCTGCCTGCTGCCGGTGCCGCTCAGCCGAGACCCCGGGGCTCTGCGGCTCATTACCTTGCCCGAGACGGCATGGCCGGCCGGGCAGCGGCGCGGAGCAGGGGCGAAGAAGGCGGCGGCGAGAGGCGAAGCTGAGGCGTGGGCGGCGGCTCCTCACTCGCGCTCCGCAGGCGGCTGCTGTCTCACACCGGAGGGAGGGGAAGCGGCCGCCGCGGCTGCTCCGGCTGCTGCCCAGCCGCACGGCATGCCGGGACCATGGACATGGGCCGCCCGCCCCCTCCGCGGGGCACGCTGGGAGGGCGGAGGACGGGGCGCGGGGGTGACGGCGCTCCGCCTCCGGCAGCCGAGGGAGGGGTTTCCCCGCCGCTGTCCGCACCGGGGGCCCTCGGGCGGCGGCCAGCCCCGTGCGGGGCCGTCATCGTCACCCCTCTCCGGGGTGTGAGAGGAGCGGGGATTCCCAGCCCTAGGGACATGAGGGAAGCCGGAGGCCGTGGGCTGTCAGCGTTGGTGACAGCAGGCTCCCAACCCCTCAGGTGTGGAGGGAACCTGGACGTGAGGTCGGCCAGGGGATCCCAGCCTGACCAGCGTCAAGGGATGTGGCGGTTCCCTCACACTGAGGGGATCCCGGCACCCCTGCGCCCCGAGGGGACCAGCGTCCGCAGAACTTGAGGGAAAGCTGGGGCTCCTATTGCCCCAGCTGCGAGGGGAGCCAGAGGATCCCAAATACTGGGTCCTGAGGGGGGCTTGGAACCCTGGGCGCTGAGGAGACAAAGGACCCCAGGGCGTGAGGGGAGTCTGGGGCCCACCCCCTTTTGCTAGGAGGATGTGGGTCTGTGGGGAGCTGTGTCCTTCAGATCCTCATCCCCACGTTTCTTCGCACAGGAACATGTCACCTATATATGACTGCCAAGGAAGTCTGATGTTTGGCAATGGTCAGCAAAAAGCACACTTATCCCATGCTAAACACTAACTAAACCCAAAAGGTTTCTCCTTTCTCCCTTCTTATTCACCACTGCTAAAATGTGTTTCAAAGGCAGAATAGCGAACTAGTGTCTCTCTAAGCCCAGATAACTTTTCTGTGTAAAGCAGTTGCGACATTGCTAGATGCCCATTGTAGGGAAAGCCCATTTGTAAACAGGAAGGCAGGAAATGTGAGGGGAGTAAAATAAAAGTCTCCGCAATTTGGTAGATATTCTGTCCCCTTCAAAAATGTGAAGACTGTCAGGCATATTTTTTTCCTGCAACACCAGAAACTTATATTAGCTGATTTGATAAATCCAGTTCCTGACTGCAGAATATTTCCTTAGTTAAGAAAAATTAGAATAGTTTAGTGAGATATTCAGCAAAGAGACCTGAGCAGAAAACCTCTTTTGAATTACATTATCCTAGATTTGAGACCACTGAAAGACCTGAGGGGACTTTTAAATTTCCCCTGTGTTTGTGTGCCATGGTCCTGTGGTGACTTGGCTAAGACAGATGGCATCTTGCTGCCTCCCTTGGATTCTGCTGGACAGCCACCATCCTGCTGGTACACTCTTGTTGGCTTAGAGTCCATAAGCAATGTGTGTGAGACATGTACAGATTTAAAAATCAGCTATTGGACAAAAAAATAAGAATTGCATCTTGAGGCTTCATTGCAACACAATTCCATTTTAGTGTGCTAGGACCCAGTGCCCGTTGGGCTGTTTCAACTGATGCATGCTTGTAAATCTTAAGTGATTCAGTTTTACAGAAGCAGTCAATTCCACAAACCATAATAGATCCTTTTCCCTTCTTTATAATGGAGATCCAGAATTACACACTATGCAGCAAAATTATGTGTTTATAAGCATAGTAAGAAAACCTGCTGCAAATTTGCTCACCCTTTCCAACAAAGTCTATCAGATCCTGCCCTTGGTGATGCATCAGGTGATTTTTCTTATTTGATGACTGAGTAGTATCACAACAGTAACAATATAAATCACTTGAGGGGCAAGGTAATACTAGGAATGTATTTTTAACTACCTTTCATATTAACTTAGCAAGGGAAAGCAGGAAATAAAGCTGGCAAACTATGACAAACAACTGCATGATTTAGTGTTTGGTACTGGAAATTCTGTATCAGAAATCTTGTATTCTAGTGGTGAGTTTGGTGCAGTCTGTGTGGTATAATGCAGATCCCTCTTTTGAGTGCAGTTGTCTCTGTTTGTAAAATGGATCAGTGATGTTTAGCTTTCCAAACTGCTGGTGTGCACAGCCTTAAAGCTGTAAAATATTCTATAGTTGCCAAATGAGAAGATGTACTTGATCTGTTTCTACAAGGATGATTATATCACAAAATTTGAATGTTATTGATAGTGAAAATGCTGATCAAGATATCCGAGATAGGGCAATAATTATTTATATAGCACTTTCTCAGCTACAGCCACTTTGCAAAGATGGGTAAGGCCATTCAGACACCACTCGGAATGAAGAAGCCCAGGGAAAGTGAGGCCAGGATTTTCAAAACTGCCTTCTAATTTTCTGTCCTCAAGTTTGGGACTTTAGTTTTGGATACTCAGTGGCTGGCACTGACATCAGTTGGAGCTGTAGATTCTTCAGTCTTGTTAAGAAATGAATAAATAAGATGACTAAATCTGGAACCCTCTCAATATAGAGCTATATGAACTTGAAATCTCAGAATGAGTTGGTGACACTAACAGAGGTCCGCCTCTCTTCTCACTGCTGGGTGTATGCTCAATACACTCCATCAAACTGTCCACATCCATCCTAATGCAGAACTCTGGAGTGACAGACACTGTGAACCACACTTTTCCTGCTTTGTAATTCATGGTAATGATTATTTAATATATGAAAGAAAGCTGTATTAATCTGAGCATTATTTTTAGTTGGAATGAAGTGCAGATTCTATACATTTAATGTGCTGAAAGAGGGCAGTGAGCACTATGTTGCATCTTTTATCACTTACTAGTATATTTCCTTACTAAGCAGTATGTCTAGAAAAAACAGCATGTTCTGAGGATTACAAATCACTTTTGCCCCTTGGCTAGCTTTGATTCATAACAAAGCTACAGATTGAGAGAAAAACAATCACAAACCACGAGAGAGGAAAGGATGTTATTTCCTCCTCTGGAAATATGGTAGAAGCCAAGGAGCAAAAGAGTATTTAACTAGAGCAGAGAAGTACCAGATGCCAAGATCCTGTAGCATATCCATATTGCAGATGGATAGTTCTAAAGAATTACAAAGGATTCCTAGAACAGTTATTGCCTATACCTGCCAATTCTACTGCTTGGATGGAAGAATCCTATTTTTATCAGTAACCTACCAGATTTTCAGTTGGGTGGCTGCATACACTATTTTCTGGACACAGCAGGCTCAAAACATGTGTGATATATGGCCAATCTGTGCAGGCATAGAGAGCCCAGGGTGTCCAGAACATATTGTACTTGTGGTGCAGGCACAGCCATCAGCACATGCACAGGAGATCCCGCAGGACTCCTACTGTTTTCTTTATTAAAAATGTCGGCAGGTGTAATGATCTATGGAGATTGTACTGCCGAGCACAGATACTGTCTATCATGGACAAATGCTGCAGACCATATAGGGGTCTACATTATTTCATCCCAAACTGGAATTTTTTCATATCCTATGGGCTGTATCAGTACAGAAATCCAACTTACAGATAGTCCTAATAGCAAGGCATATTGAACCTCTCTACAGTTTTGTGTTGAAAATCTTTTTAATGAAAAACAAGGTCAATCTGATATTTTGGAATTCCATAATAAATGAACTGTGATTTCAGTACTAACAGAAAACATCTTTTATCTTCTTTTCCTTATATAAAAGACTGAGGAAAATAGTATTTTGCTTTTTCTAAGTGTTTATAAACCCACTTTGAATTTAAGTGGGATAGGACATGGAACCATCTGCTCCATTTCCTCAAGGTCTTTTAGAGGATAACTTTTACTGAACAGTATTCCCCTACATTAGTGCAACAAAATACAGTAGCTTTCTGAGAACTTGTATTTTTTCTCTACTGAACTTCTTTAAGGCTATTGCATCTTTAAGACATTTTACATCTCCTAGGTAAGGTAGCACTATGTACAGTATATGAGTAAATATTTGAGATCCTCTCACAGACATTCATTATACATTTATTACATCATAGACTACAGAAGTCCTTGGTTGTGCATATAAGCTGTTTTTTTCATTTTCTGTTTATTAACTATGTGCTTCCTTAAATGTCCTAAACATTAACATATTACCAGCAACAGTTATATAGCATATATAAACTGAACACATCCATTTAAGTGACTAGTCCCTAAGTCATTTAAGTAGTCATTTAAGTTACTTTGACCTGACAAATACATAGACTAAAACAGTTTTAGGTCTTTAAATATTTAGGTCTTGAAATGTCCAAGGAAAAAATGGTAGAAAAGTAAATTTCTTTTGTCAATAAAATCAGCCATATTACATCTGTTAAATTTCAGCCAGAGTAAAACTGACAAGACAGCCCAAAGCAGCAGTTTCTGTGCTGGTCTTCAGGAGAGCAGAAATTGTAGCAATCCTCTTAAGAGTTTTGGAAGCCACACAGAATGCCTTGGAGAAAAGTCACAGTCTGCATGCAGTGTGTTACATAGTTAAAGTGACAGCAGCATGGCAACTCAGTTAAAAAAAAATTCTCAGCGTCTCTGAAAATCAAACTCTTTGTGGAACAATTGTACGTCTGATTGGTAGACAGTGCTGGCCAAGAATCAAGTATGCTTATACTGAATAAAATGTGTGCCACAAGCAGCAGTTCCCTCTGTTCAGTGAGTACCCAAGGTCCTTCCTGAGATGTTCTGTAATCTGCAAGCCAAGGAGCGTGGCTGCAGATTAGTTCATGTTGCTGCAAGAGCTCCTTGTTTTGACTGGCAGCTGTTGGGAAATTTGTGCTGCTTGCATTATTTCTGGAGAGCCTGGGCAGAAGCTTAATGAGAAGTACTGCATCCTGCAAAAGCAAAAGCTGAATCAGGACTCACAAGCAATTGCATATTATGAAATGCTGCATGGTGCTGGAATTGAGCTGGCATTCACTGCACTGCAGAAAAAGACAAAGTTGAAGCAGGAAGCAGTTATCTTTTACTGTGGATGCCAGTAGACTATTATACTGTGAAGTTCTTTTGAAAAATTAATCATGTACTTGATACTTCGCCTTTCTGGTGAATCTGAGAATTTCCATCTCTTAAAATAGCTGCTCTCTCACATAAATTTTCATGCTCTGCAGACCCAAGTTTATGTCGTGTTTGTTGAAGGGGTAACTTGAAAGAGGCTGCCAGGAAAGTGTCAAGCCCCTAAGGCATAATAAGCCCAGGAGAATTTGTTTGGATGGTGTAATGAATCCAACTTGCTAATTTATCGCAGTTTGGTGTTTATTGCTGATAGTGGAGTGCTATGAAAATTAAAAGAAATATTGGTCTAAGAGGTCTAACAATTAGAAGGTGAAACATAAAGTAAACTCCCACAGGGTATTTATCCTTTAATCTCCACTAATTTTAACTGCTTTTTCTAGGCTTATTTTCCTACCTGTTTTTGAAAATGTTTCAGGTCTCAGCATTACCATATCCTTAACTCTCTGTCTTTCCTTGAAGTCTCTGGAAAAGATTTTGATGATATCATTAGAGATGTCACGTAGGTCATACTTTAAGTGACAGCTCGATAACCAGTCTTTATGAGAAAAAACATAGTATCAGAGCAAGAGTTGGACTCCTTCACTCATGGTGTATGGATAAAGCTGGGGTAAATTCAGGGGCAGCAGTAGCAGAAGTTGCTCTGCTCCAGCTCAGGCATGGCTATTCTGCTTGGCACTGCAGAGGATGAGCATCCCTGTGGTCACAGTCACCTGCCACTATCTAGAGTACAGCCAGGAGGGTTCATGGTGAACTGAGGCCTCAGGCACTACTTGGTTGAAATTTCACCTGCATAGTTGTTACTGCATGTTATTTCTGTGAGAAAGCCTGTGTCCATTATGGAAATAATGACACAATTCCAGCTGAATCAAATTAGAATAAATTGCTTTCTACTTTCAGATATATTCAGCATGAAGACTTGGTATTAATTTGAGCCTTTGAAAAGCTTGGTGTGGGAGGACTGTCTAGCATTATGTAAAAGAATATATGACTTCCCAAATAACATACATACATTGTAACCACCAAATCATCTTCCTGTACTCTATCTAAATCACTACAATTGCCAGTTTCTCTAACAACAACCTCACAAACCACAGCTTCCTTCAGTAAGCAGCTTTGACTCATCTCCAGGCCAGGATGAAAAAATAGTACATGTTCCCGTGCATAAAAAGCATAAATTATTCCTAGTCAACCTGAATTTTGGTTTTGCAGCCTTCATAAATTTTTTTAATTCAGTTTTTGCATGTTTGCAGAGAAAACTCCAGAATTTAATCAGAGATAAACAGAAGGAAGGCAGAAGATCTCATCAGGACGCATAGACATGTTCTTTTACCTTTTTTTGTGATTTACATATAATTGATACTTTTTAGTCCCCAATACTTGTGATTCCTTCTGTAAAAAACATGTTAACCTATAAAACTCTGTACATTGCAAAACTTCCTGGGCAGAAATGACATCTTTCCTTACATTTAGCACAGTAAGACCTTCATCTAGTTGGGATCCTGGAGCACAACATAATGTTAAGTCTAATAATTCTGCTATAGAAGAATTCAAGAGCCTGAAGTTGGTGGGAGCTTCATTATTTGAAGCAGAATGAGCCCTTCAACAGAGCACATCTCTCCTTTCTATCTTTGTATTTCCTAGACCACAGTTTACACCACACTTTTGCCTGATTCCTGATTGCACAGCTGTCAGACCACAGCTCACACAACCAATGCACACAGCAGCGTTACAATCCTTTAACCCAGAGGCCTTTTAACAATCATGATCGCCTTTCATTCAGCTAGAAAGTAATCAATAAGTGTCATAAATTTATTGGTACCTTTCACATAAGTTCCTCTGAATTCTTATTTGAGATATTAATTAGATTGGTTTTAGCCTATGTTTTGTACTTAATTCTCTCGGTTCCTTGAACTTTGTGTTCCTCAGTCTTGCAGATGCAGCAATCATTCAGAGTGAATAAAATTAACCTTGAAATAATCAGTAATCCACCAAGATAGCGTTTCATCATGGTGCTTTTTCTTATTATTTCTGTTCACTGAATATAAATCCAGTGTTTTGCTCTCTCAGCCTATTAATTCAGATGTTTTTGTAAAACACTGACACTAGAAGCTGCCCTGCATTTATTCCATGTCTGATGTGCCTGTTAGTTAAACACCTACCCTCCAGATAAATGGAGTTTAGCTGCAAGTGTGCAGACCCAGTCCACCACCCCATAATGACATGTTTGCAAGTCCATAAATCCTGGCTGTATACTTTCACCAACACACAGCTAAAGAGCAAGCTAAGCATTGAAACTCTGTGAAGAAAACCCATGATGAGACAAAAAAGTGACACTGAGAAACATAGCGGTACGAACCAGAGCTGCACAGGTAATTGCAGTTTGGGTATAGATACCCCTCTGAAATGCATTTGCATGTGTTTTGCATATGTGCCTACACATATATTTCTACAGATACTATCTGGATCAAGATAACTGTTTTCCTTTAAATCTGAAAGCCAGGTTGAAAAAACGTCTAAGTTTGAATGAAATATATCCTTTTAGTTTTGAACTTCAATAAGGTTAAAAATGACACTGAAGCAAATTACAAACCAACCCATCTCTTCTAAGGTATACTGAGATTAATTGTTCAGGGTTGACTTTTGATGCATTTCCCTCCTTTTATTGCTTACGGCCTGTGAATGTTTTGGATGCAGTGTGCTGGCTTCCTAATGCTGAGGGTACTTTGAGGGTGTGCCTCCTATACTGGCACAGTGCAGAGCTGTGCTGAACCAGCTGCAGTTCAGCACATGTGGAGGCCAAGTACATCATGGAGATGCATGTCAGCATCTTAAGGCAGCTTCACATGTAACTGATTTTTAAGATCACTGAATAGAGAATGATTTGTGTAAGTGACAGGTTATATGTGATTCTTTTTAGTTCCCCAAATTCAACTTCATTACAAATCATGTGCCTTAGCAAAATATGTAAATTTTATGTACATTTTTGTAAAATGCCTGATTAATTACCTCATTTTAAAAAATATATTTAGATTCTTTCAGTTGGGTTCAGCTGTTCCTATTACCTGCTGAATATTTATGGCTCTGTGTGGCATTTAGGTGGTGGTTTGGAAACTATCCAGCTACTTAGAGATTTCTGTGTATGGGTGGGCTCTGATTTACCCTGGGAGGGTAATGGAGTTATTACCCCCATCTCAGATCCCTTCTGTGGCCTTCCAGCTGTAGAAGCTGAATGACAGTGTATCTGTTCCTGAGTAACTGCAGGGTATAGACTGACATATTAATGCAAACTGGAATTCAGGATTATGCTAATATGTCAGACTGTGCACTGGAGTGGGGAAATAGGGCAGGGAGTTGGGAACTGCAGCCTCAGCTACCATCTCAGCATGGACCACACTGCTCATGAGCAGGGCTGTAATTCCCACCTTGAGCGTGAAACTTCATTATCTTATAGGCTGCCCTATTTATTTCTAATTTTTGCCAGCTCACTTGCATCCACTTTGAAAGGCATCTTCCCATGGAACTGAGTCCCTGTTGGACTGGGTTGCAAGGATTATTTTCCTGTCTCAAGAGGAAGGTGCTTTGGTGTGATTTCTGCCCACTGTTTTCTGCCCCTTCACTGGGCAGTGACTGCTTTCCTGTGTACCAGCTGTTGTAAAACCCAAATGACAACTTCTCTTATGTCTTGGTTTTCTTAGTAAAACTTGTACTTCTGTACTGCCCAGCGCAGTTTGTGTGCACAGTGCCAGTACACAACTAGTTTCCTCCAGCCTGCTGTTGCCATCTCCACTGTTGGAATGCTGCTGCTTCTAACGCAACTGCCCCACTGCTCTCTAGGAGTCAAAGTGTTACCACTTGGCTGATGCAAAGTCAGGTACAGCCCTGAGGAAGACACCAACTTCATCTGCAGTATCAGGATGCTGGAAGTCTTGGGAACTGATTGAACCAAATCGCAGATTCCTTCTCACTCTGTATCTCCATGCTGCTAGCCCCCATTGCATGGTACCCTCTCTCCTGCCCTGCAGTGGCGGCCAAGAGCAGCTCTGTTTCCCTCTCTTTTGCACCATTATAGTTAGGCACTTCCCTTGGTTTCAACTGTTTTGCTTCAGATTGTATCCATGAAGGACCACCATACCTGTGTTGTCTGCACCAACCCTCAAATTTCTGAGCTGTTTCTGCTTTTATCCCAGCAAATTCAGTCCCTCTTGCTATTTGGAGACTTGTCTCTTAATAGTCTTATTGTAATTCTGTCTTTTCAAAATAAATTATTATGAAATCCTTACTGAATCCAAAGCTACATTTCACCTACAGCATGCAATCCTTGATCTGAAGTGGTATCTATCACTACCATAACAGTGGCATGGAAACTCAGCAGAACACAAGCTGAAGAACTAGAGAATGAGAAGGTTTGGGACCTGGAGAGCCATGCCAACTAGCCAGGGCAGGCCTTTGGCTACCTCCCACATGCAAGGTTTGCCTCAGCTTCAAAACCGTCCCCATTGAAGACACCTTTTTATAGCTCTGCCCTTAGAAGTGTGCTGTGTTGATTCAGGTGGTCTCAGCACATAGTCCCTGGAATAGCCAGACTGGACAGTGCAGGTGAGAGGCCAAAAATTAAACAACACTCCTTGTTCTGAGCAGTGAGTTTGAAATACACATTCCTCATGGGGCACTGGGAGTTGCTAAATGAGTTCTGATAGTCTCCATAGCAATGGAAAAGCATACTAAGAAGAGAAACCACAGAGAAAATACATGCTAGAGATATGTCTCCTTGACAACAACCGAAGCATGGGAATGAGCTGCCTGGAGAAGCTAAAGTTTCATCCTCATGTCCTCCTCTTCTGAAGTGACTCAGGATGTCAAAAGGGGCAACTCTAAATAAAAGGAACAAGCACTAAGATGAGAATATCAGGAACATCAGGAATTAAATTACCACTGATTTACATGAACTGGAAATATATGTCTGGGTATATCAGTTTCTTTGGCTGCCTATATGAATTATATATGAGTTTTATATAGTCACATGCTGGAAAATCAAGTATCCAAAAATTATCAGGCCATGCAGTGGTCTCCAGTCCTCCAGTTGCTCTGCCTTACAAGATATTCCATAATAGCATGACCAAGGGAGATTTTTCTTACAGGACCCCTGCCTTATTCAGCACACTAGGCAAATGATGCTTACTGAATTGGTGAGTCAATATTTTGTCTTTTCCTTGTAGTTCAATAGCTTGCCTCAGGCCTTCTTTATTTCATGTTATAAAAATGCATTCACCAAGATAGAATAAATTCCTTCATGACAATTTCTGCAGCAGTTATTATAGCAGCAAGGTTAAATGCTACCAAACTGGAACAATGCTGAAAATACTAGCAAAAAAAATTCTGCAATTACAAAGGCAAAAAGGCAGGAATAAACAAGCCAAAACTGTTCTACAGCTGTGCCACTCACCAGCAAGCCTGCAGCACTCCAGTGGCAAACTAATCCAGCTGTTACTTTTGTTCTCATTTCCCCTTCTGTTACCCAGATTTTGGTAAGTTTTTCCAGCTCAGAGTACACAAAGGTCCCTCTCACATTCTCTTTGCTGAGCCCTCAGCCTCTCCAGGGAGAGACTGAGTTGGCTGTGTGCTCTGTAAAGGAATTACGATACTTGGGTGGGTCTAAAAATATATAATTAATAAGTAATACCAAAACAAACAGGGCATCATTCAACTTAGTGCTGGGTTCTCCCAGTGAACTTTGGCACTGAGAGCAGATACTGCTGTACAGACTTGGGATTATAATGTAAAAACACAGTGTAGGGCCCTGGTTTATTTTTCAGTCAGGTGCTGAGTATTAAGCAAAGTCCATACCATGGTTTATTGTGTATGGTGAAGATAAAGCATGGTAATTTTCAGGCACAGAGAGTACTGCAAAGCGGGAAGTTCTGTCACTTTTGTATTAAATAAAAATCATAGCTGATTTGGTCGAGGTTTTATTGAAATTAAACCCCATTGTTTTCTCCATCTTGCTTATAATGAAAGGAAGTAATTGGTCTTTGACTGTTTGGGCAATTTAAATTTGATTCCATTTTTATTCCCTACTTCAGTTAATAGGTGAAGGATGTAAATCTGCCTGGACAGTTGAGTAGCTCATGCCATGTTCCTCCTCCATCCCTCAAAACTGACTCCTCCCTGCCTTGGAGTTTTCAGTATTTACTGGAAACCAGGAGGAATAGTGAATTTGCATCATTGTTGGCAAAGGTTGCTTTTACCATTCGCTACCTGCAATCAGCTTAAAAAAATAAAGAAAAAGAAGAAAAAAGGGAAACCCAGCAGGCTCTAGTCTGGAAGTGACAGGTTCTCAAGACAGGAGGCTTCCCTTAGGTCAGCTGCTGCTGAATCCTGGCAGGTCATCTGGACCACAGTTTGCCCCTTGTAAGAGGGAAAAGGCCACCAAGGCATGAGGATGAATTCATTGGGAGCTGTGGCTCACACTACAGATGCAACTGCTGATACAGTGTGAAGTACAATCACATCAACTTTGGGCTCATCCAACACATCCTCTGCTGGTAATTATAATTTCCTTCTATATTTATAAACATCTTTTTCATTTTCTACAGAAAAAAAAATAAGTGGGTTTGCTTTGTACTTAGCTCAAAGCTGCACATACTGCCCCTGCTCCCTGAGGAAGTTTTTCTTCCAGAGGCCATGATGTCATCAGTGACTTAGACCTGCCTGTCCTGGGCACTGTGTGCAGATCCTTGTGTGCCAAATGAAAAAGAACAATGGCAAAATACTTCTCAGACTGCCAGCAAGACAGACTGTGTCCCACGAGGTGCCTGCCTGTGAAGCCAATTAAATACACAGCACCTGAAAGCTTCAAACTGTGTTCAGCGTGACAGCATAAACCCAGAAAATGGGCAAGTCCCAGAAAAGACAACACATCATAAAAATAAGAGAGATTTCCTTAATGCCTTTTATCTGTGTGTGCAAAGCTGACGGTCTTCATAAGTCCTGGGATACATCTTGTTCAGTTGTGTGAGTAATACTATTTGTCTCGTGGCAAGAAACGACTCCCTGTCTGCTTCAATTTAACCCTGCAGCTCTCCAAACTGGGATTTCTTTCACTGTTACTGCAATGCAGCCACCTCTAGAGCAGGGAGTAGTAGCCAGAAATACAGCTCAAGGATTCCTCCTAGCAAACACACCTTTATTGTTCCAGGCAGTGGGGGTTGCTCAGATGCTTAAGAGGTCAAATATTCCCCTTTAAGTTAGGGATATCTATACAAAAAGATCTGTATGGCCCAGTCTAATACAGCAACAGGGGTTGAATGTCAGCTTGACTTCAGCTGAGTTAAAGGTAAGCAGGACCAAGAGGGTATAGGTCAGGAGCACTAATATAAGCCCACAGAAATTGCCTTTTCTCCTTACTTTCTTCTTCAGAGTTGTTTTTTCTTTAACTGAAAGATATAAAAATAGAACACTAAACAAATTGACAATGAACTTGGCATTAAAGAAAGCTTTCATGAATATCCCAACCTCCAGTTTTGTTAAGGGATCGATACTCATTCTGTACCAGATGGGGCAAGGATAACAGTAGCATTAAATGCCACTCAGGATATTACTAAACTGTCACATAAGAGAGGAAATTGGAATACAATTGCTATAAATGATGTTAGGCCACAGAAATATATCAGCCACATGTGGAAAGATTTTCACTTATGATCAAGGCCTGTGGTAAGAGAGAGAGAGTGCACACAGCTTTTCATTTAGCAGAGTGAAGAAATTGCACAGGATTTTTAGCCAAAGGAACATCCCATCCCTGGAAGTCAGGCTCTCCCCTGTAGGATCCCTAACAGGGAATTTGTCCCCATACCTCTTAATACAAGTACTTCACTCTTCTGAATGACATCTTCATAAATTCCTTTAATATATATCAGATGTATTTTTTACTCTAAGCTGAAACAAAATCATAGTGCTGCAGTGCTGTACTTGAGCTCCCTAATACTGTTTCGCTGTATCCATTGAAACACAGCTGGATCCAGATTTTGGAAAATATTCAGGTCTTTCTAAAAAGCCTAGCTAAAACCTTTGGAGCAGACATCTCTTGTCCAACAGGTGCAGTTTCCAGTTTGAGGACATGCCCTGTCACAGAAAGAGTGCAAGCTTGAATAGCTTATGGTGAACTGTTGATAAATGTCAAATGAAAAATAGAGTAGGAAAGCAAATGAGCAAAGGCAAGTGAATACACTGCCTGTCAAATGCAAAAGTGTTTTTCAAAGTCATAGTAGCTGAAAGTAAAAAAATAAAACCACTTATTTTTTAGAGATGCAATCAACAAAGTCCCTACCTGGCACAAATTCATTGCAGCTGTGGAACGACCGAAGGGCTGAAGCAGGGACTGGGAGGTTACAGGGGATCACTTTTGATAGATGAGAATTTCTCCTTCTCCCCCAGGAAAGCCAGACCAGCAGCACTGCACACCCCAAGGACTGCTCCTCATGCTGGAGACTTCCAGTGCTGACCAGCCTGGGGACCATACTCCTATTGAATTTCATTAATTCAGCAGCCCTACCATGTATTTGTCACCTTCCCTTACCCAATTCTACCTCTTGCTGTAGGACATGGTCTTCTGTTCCCAGCTCATGACCCACAGCTGAGAATCAGGGTGGATACAGGTGGGACTGGTGTTATAATGATTCCAGGTGCCCCTCTGTCTGGAGGGAGTGGGCTGAGAATATTCAGGATTAATTCAGCAGGAAAATGTATTTAAGACATCTAGGGAAGATCAGAAGAAAACTGCTGTGCTATTATTTTATCTGTCTCTTTTAGAAACCTTTCCTGACTCACTATATGTTTCTATCAGTTTAAAAACCAAGTCCTTTTTTTTTCACTTCCTAAAACACTTCCTCGGTACCTTTTGTGGGGTGGCAGGGGTAAGAACTGAAAGATCCCTCTGATGGAAGGAGGAGGTAAGAGTTGTCAGAGCTCACCTGACTGCCTTCTGCTGGGCAGACTAAAATCACATCTCTTTACACAACCCATTCTTGTAAAGCACAGTACCGATATCCTGCAATATGTGCATGTCATGAGGAAAGAGCAGGACAGGACCATGGAGACCTCAGCACCAGGTGTCTTCTAGTTGACACAGTCGTGTTCCTGTGTCCACCCTGGCCAGGGTGACACAGTGCTGGTCTATGCTGACACACAAAACATGGCCACTGTCAGAGAGTAAAAGGAAGAAAACAGTGATGAAACCATTAACCAACTTCCTTTGGTTCTGAAGGGGAGTGGAGGCAAAGTTATTTTGTACCTCTGCTGTCACAGTTTTGTGTCCCTGCTGTCACCCCAGCACACAGCACATTTGCCCCAGCTCCTCCATGCAGACTCCAGCTTGTGAGTGCAAAACCTGAGCCCACAGTTTTCCCCAATCCACAGAGAAAGCCAGGAGCTGGAAGGGCACTGAAACATCCCAGCCCACACATACAGGGATATCACATCCCACTGCCCATCAGCCAAGAAGGTGTGAAATACTGGTGCTGGCAGGGTTTGGACAGGAGCAGAAAGTCCTGCACTCTCCCCTATAGCCCTCTGTCCCACAGCCTGTGCATACAGAAGGGGAGCACAGGGGGCTCACAAGGAATGAGTTTCTATATATCAGGACCTGGATGACAGATCCTAAACTCTCATCTAAGAAGAGATCACCACTTCAATCTCCCCTTGCCTTTTTCTTGTCTCCCAGTCTTCCCTCATCAGCTTTTCCTGACTCTCTCCACCTCTGCCTCCTCCTTCACACAGCCTCAACCACACAAATGAAGACTTCTTTTGATTTAGACCTCTTCTGTTTTGTTTTTCTCATCTTCCCTTTATTCTTGCTCCTTTCCTTTTCCCCTCTCACTCAGATACTGCACCCTTAGTTCCTGGGTGCAGTCCATGACCCTATAGGTTACAAACATTAGGCAAACACATTTCTAGAAACATCTCCAGTGACTGAAAGCAACAAGTGGTCAACAGTGTGGGAAAAGCTTGCCATGAACCAGCAGGGTCATCTGCTAGTTGCCACCCACAGGTGCTATTACAGACCAAGGTGGTGATCCCAAACCTGAATTTGGGTTTCTTATGATGTCAGGAAGTCTGGATGAGGCTGTCACCCCATCTCACTATGTGAGGTAGATCTCAGTACCTCTGTGGGGCGCTGGGGTCCTCATGATCCCTCCTCCTGCCTGCAGAGGCACAGAGCCACGACTCCTTCAGCCATGCCAGTGCAATTCTTACTATCATCAGCAGATGGCCAAATATTACCACACATTCATAACATTTACATCGAAAAGGCCACATAATTGGGTAGAAAACGCCTTTCCTTGCCAGGAGCATTTATTTATAGAATGGCATATGTACATTTGGCATTTACCTTTCTATATGCAATATTACCAAATGTGTGACAAATGTTAACACTCCTTTCCCACTCTTGACATGCTTGCCTAAGTAAAAAGCATCAAGCAAACAAGTAGTAGGATAAAACTCTGCCCTAAACCACCTAAATAGTATTTCTTATCTCAAATTCGATTTACAATAAAGAAGAACCCAAAGCCTAGACCTGGCTGCAATGAAGCCAGTGCCAGGCAGTAGGTGGCAGAGTGAAGGCACTGTCACACTCTGCGAGAGGCAACTGGAATTTGAATGCAGAAAGTGTTTCATTAGAAGCATTCAGAGGCCTGGTGAGGGCTGGTTTTGCAGCCACACGGGTTTATGGCTTTAGCTGTTTTGAAGCAAAGCACACGGATCTGCTCTCATGCTGCCTCACCCAGGTGAAGGAGCTTCAACTCCATGCTTTAATGTTGCATAATGTCTGAAAGTGATCGATACAGGCGCAAGCGCTGACATGACTAAGAGGCAAAAAGCCAAGGAATAACCTTTCCAGCATCACCTCGGGGCATGCCTGTGCAGACAGTTGGGCGCGCACTGGGTTGATTCAGCAAGGACACGTGCCAGACAGTGGAAATGAGGAGGCTGTATTTGCAGAGGAACAGGAGCACAGGCACTGTGGTAGTTGATTCTCCATTGCCTTTTGGGACTGTGATAGAAACACACACCTGCATTTTGCTGCTTGACCCAGGGCTGGTCAGGAAAAAACAGCTTAGTAACTGGCACTACATTCTTCACTGTACATAGATTAAAGAGGAACAAGTGAGAGGAAACAGCTCCATCACTCAAGCATGAGAGCGATTTTTCTGAAATGCTGAGTTTACAGTAGCTCAGGAATTGCCATTTAATATTTAAGTGATTAAAGATTACCATAGCCACATAGCCACACTGAAATGCCTCCTCTCTTGTGCAGTACTGTATGTTACTTTTCCTCAAACTGTTTGAGCTCTGTTCCAGCTTGCCAGCTAGCTGGGTACTAGCACAGACCACCAGGAAGGCCTTTGGTGTCACTGGCAGGAAGGACATGACTGCCCCATTCCCGTACCTTGCTTAATTGGCTGACATTTATCACAAGTGGTGGCCCATAGCTCTCAGTTGCATGAAGGATGTAGGAGGGCTTTCTAAAAATGCATGATCTGTGAATCAAGCTGGCAGAGAAGGCTGAAATCATACTTGATTGCTGCCTTTTATGCTAAATCAGTAGGACTACAGGTATGCAGGCAGGGTGCTCATGCTGGGATCCAGTGCTCCCACCTCTTATCCCTACACACTGTCTAGGAGAGATGGAGATGGTCCAGATGAGATCCTGGGCATAATACACACAGTAGCATAACCTACCCTGGATTTAACAGGGGATGATATCCAGAGATCACTTCCCTTAAGTAGGAATCTGATCCCCAGTTTGAACACTACAGGATTTCTCCTGACAGCTTCTGACATACAACAGAAACCCTCTCCTGCCAGCAACTTTCATGCCCTGGTGTCTGATGGAGACCTTCTGTCTTGCAAACAGTGTTACTCCTGAAATAATACCTGTCCTTGCAATGCTATGGTCCTCCTGGATAACCAGGCAGTGGGTTATTGAGGAGATCCCAGACTTCCATTCCCCTTCCCAATACCTCCTTTGCCCATGCTTAGAGATCTGTGACTCTGAATCACCACTCTCCAGCTTGGATGCACTCTTCAACATAACTAGTTATACATGATGAGGAGATGCAAGTGCAAGAACCAGGAGCTACAGTATGTCCCCAAAAGGTCCAGGGCAGACAGGAATAGGATGGGTCCCAGTAGGCACACACAGCCTCGGCCTGATTTTTCAGGTTTATAAGATTATGCCCAATTTTCCACTTTGTGCAATCTCCAGTTTTGCTCCATGTCCACATGCAAGCTTTTGATCACTCTTCAGGGATATTATTTACATTATCCTGGAACTTGAATAGGATTAAAGGTGCAAATGAAGAGCTGCTGAGGAAGTTCTTGTTCTGCACTGCTCCCAAAAAGAGCGCACTGAGGGCCAGACCATGGTCAAGGATGGCATTAAGGTGGTGGATATCTCTTTCTGCGCATCCACAAAAGCCTCTTGCTTTGTCACCCGATCTCCAAGGCCTGTCTATCCCTTTATGTTGGCTCCTTAGAGCAGACACTTGGCTGAGCCATGCTGTCCCTCTGCACAGTGGCCATCCCAGAGGCACTGTCCAATGCTACCACTGAGCTAGACCATCCCTGAACAGAGGCTGAAGGACAACTTTTCTGTCTAAATAATCTTTTGTAGTAGCTCCTAGCAGAGCTGCAATGCTCTGGCTTTGGGAGGCTGCAGTGGTCTCCGTTTGCAGACATCACTTTGCCATGCTTACAGTTGTGCACCAGCTTGGGCTCCTGCCATTTTGGGAACCAGTCCCTTAAAATCCTGTTTGTGTACTGTATTTGTACCTACAGTAACTCATTTCAGGATTTTCCAGCTTTAAAAGGAGCCTATCAGTGCATGGAAACTTAAGACATTTTTCCTTCAGCTTAATGTATTTATAAAGTTACCTGTGGCTCAGCAATCTGATTTAATCAAATTGAGCAGATATAATTTAAGTACTAAAGTTTTCAATTTGAGAAAATAACTTCTTTTGTCTTCCAAGAGCCCTAATTCTGACTGAGTGTATCACTGACTTAACAACAAACGTAATTCCACCGGTGATCCTGGTAGGCAGTTTTAGAAACATGCAATTTTATGTACATGTCAGAGAAAACAGATCATCTGAAAGTAAAATGACTCACCAAAGAATAAACAAAGCATCATGTCAACCTTTTGTGCACCATGCTTTCTTGGGTGCAGGCCGGCAAGTGCCACAGAGGCATATTTTGAACCTGAATCCTATTTTTGATGTTTGATCCCAAACAGAGCAAACCCAGAGGGATGAGCCCAGGACAGCATGCAGACAGCCCCCCAAGGTCAGTGCGGGTTGTCACTATTGCACACAGGGGAGATCTGTCTTTGGGGCCCAAACCCTTTGTCTCCAGCCCCATGGACCTGAAAGCTGCCAGGGTTTTGGGCAGCCACCGTGTGGAAGCCACAAGGTAATCTCTGCACATGTGCATTAATAACCGCCTGCTCCCATCCAAATCACGCCCTGCCAGTCGGCTGCTAAGCAACTAAACCCTGGCCAGGAGGCACTTTTGAGATAATGCTAAAAATAGTCCCCAGCAGGCGAGAAGAAGCGAGCAGCCATAGCGGTGACATCACGTTTCTTACTGCTGCCCTCCCTGCCACCATTCACAGCCTTCCATGGCCAGGCCAGCTACTCTGGGTCTCCACAGGGATCATCATAGAATCATAGAATAGTTAGGGTTGAAAAAGACCTTAAGATCATCCAGTTCCAACTCCCCTGCCATAACCAGGGACACCTCACACTAAACCATGCCACCGAATTCTTCGTCCAACCTGGCCTTGAACACTGCCAGGGATGGGGCACTCACAATCTCCCTGGGCAACCCATTCCAGTGCCTCACCACCCTAACAGGAAAGAATTTCTTCCTTATATCCAATCTAAACCTCTCCTGTTTAAGTTTGAACCCATTACCCCTCGTCCTGTCACTACAGTCCCTAATGAAGAGTCCCTCCCCAGCAGCAGCGATCACGTTGTTGGTGGTCCCCAATGTGCTGCCTTTGTGTGTCCAGCCCCAGACTGTGCCCAAAGCTGGGGTCAGTCCCATCCCGTCCCCCCTCCCCCCCACCAGCAGCATCCCTGGCCATCAGCCCTCTGAGGAGTCTGCAGGGCATCGGGATGGCCTTCCCACACTGTGCCTTTGCTGGATCCTCATCTGACATAGAAGGGAATGGAAAGAAGCCCATGAGCAAATCTGCTGTTAAAAGGAGAAATTTGATTAAACTGACGAAGTCATGCACAAGATTGGAAATGACAGATAACGGCTACAACTCTGGTATCAATGAGAAGCAGAGCATGCATGCCCCTCTCTTTCCAGTCTGTTCTTAGCAATTGAAATCACTTCTGTAGCTTGTCCATACTAAACTCAGTTTGTATCTGTCTTTACACAGGGATGGAAGAGGATATAAGCCAAAACACAAGAAAAGGTGTCCATATCCATTTATCCTTTATTTCCAAGTCCATAAGAGAGAGGAATGGCAGTCCCCTTAGCCACATCAAGGAAATTATCAGGCTGAAAAGAGCCCCATGACTCCCTTTCCCCAGGGATATTTTGGCCCAGGTCTGCTCATGCAGAGTCCTGTGCTGACCATCCTGGGTTCCAGCAGGGCTCAGTGGGATGAAGGATGTCTGCTCCCGCTGAAAGCTGTCGGCAGGAAGGGGTGTGTTACTTACAGGTCTCGAACAACAGCCTCCTCCACCTCCTTGCAACATCAACCACAGGAACAGGAAAGTCCAGGCAGATGCACATGTAAGGATGGCTGTTGCTTCAGATACTGCACCCAAGAGTTGTGCTTTACTCCTCAAAATACCACTTGCTTTCAAAAGAGTGGCCCAAGACCACAGGGAATGGATAAAGCTGCTTGAGTAGAAAAACAGCAGCAAGAGCCCCCCTGTTCAAACCAGCAGAGGAGCAACCCAGCAGGGCCCCATGACACCCACATAGGGATGCCCATGGGGACTGTGATAACCTTAACTCAGTGTCTCTGGTAACCCAGGCAAGCACCCTTAGCATACTTTCTCCTACCTCCTCTCTTCTTCTGGTTTTGAGCAGCATAAAGCCCTTGGTACCAACCTTGCAAACATCTGCACCAGATCCCACAGAACTTTCCTTGGAGGTACCTGTGATAGCTTAAGCTGCTGTTAACAACCCCAGGGGTGCAGCTTTCACATCAGGTGATGCGTTTCCACATGCAGCCCATACACATGATGTAAGTCTGCTCCTTTGGTTACCCTAAATAAACCCCAGTGAGAAGGCAGGGAGGTCTGAAGAGCAGCAGGCAGGTCTCAGCCTCTCCTGGCCAGTCCCCACTCTTTCCAGGGCTTTCCTTCCTGCACACACAAACATACCCAAGTGGAGAAAGAGCAGAACTAGAAACCAAAGTGTCAAGTTCACTGCAGAGGAAATGGCCTCTCTGCAGCTGGGGAGAGGGCCATAAATCTCCCAGCAAGCGTAAGCAGGGACGTGGGTGTGCACATATGTCTTCTAAATACCAATGTCGTTTTCAGTGGGAGTAGAAGCTAATTGATCTTTAACATGCAGCACTTAATTTCAATGCCTTTTATACATCAACACTACTAGTGAAACAAATACCAGATTTTACTAAAATGAGTATGTGCCAACACATTGATGACTCACATGCCCAGATGCAAAGGGAGACTGAATTACTCAGGATTCTGCTTCAGCTCTTTTTAGCCAGTAGCAATAGAAATACCCCGGTTGGAAATCCTGGTGTGTCCTGGGTCTTTCTTGCCCTTAAGCTGAGGTCATAGTGCATTTGGAAAGAGATTTCCAAGTGGTAAATACTGTACATGTTGGCTGCACACATGTAGCATTGAAAACATCAAGGAAACAGCCACCACTAACCCTTTCTACAGGCCCAAATAGAAAGGGTTCAGCCAAAATTGGAAGCCTGTGAGCATTTGACAGCAGGTTTTTCATTAACCTTCCCAGGCCACCCCTGGAAGCCTGAAGCACGATGAAGCATGGTGGCAATGTAAGAGTGTGATGAGTGCTGGGAAAGTGGAGCTGCCCTGAGGACCATGGATGCCCAGCCTGTGGTTGCACAGCTCTACATATACTTGCTGGTGCTCTTTATGTCTTTCTTGGGCTGAGTTATCATTAAAGAGCTGAGAGTTTGATACCTCACAGCTGTGAAGTATAAAGAAAGACCTTTAGAGATATCTTGCACCATAACTGTACTTGCCTGTGCTGGTCTACATCCAAGTGATAAATGAAGCCCAAGACACTTGAAAGGGTTCTTAATCTTTGAAAAGCAAACCAAAGCCAATAGTCCTTTGTAGTTTATTATCTCATCAATCCAATTTCTTTTGCTCTGCTTCCACAAGCCTTTGTGGCAGATGGGCTCTCTCCAGGTCCTAGCCCAGCAAGGTTTGCTGGTGAGGTTTATTGCACAGCACTGCAGGCAGAGGCACTGGCACTGAGTAGAAGTGGGGTGCGGAGAGGGCTGTGGAGAGGGCTGTGGAGAAGGCTGTGGAGGGACAGCCTCAGATTCAGGAGATGACTGGACCCTCAAAGCATCTCTCTTCCTAACTGCAGCTGCTTGCTGCTGCAAAGACAATCCCAGGCACCACAGCCAGCAACAGGGTTCAGTTTCTCCTGTAGGAGCGTGAATGCTCTTTTCCAGGAGCTATTACAGTCCCAAGCCACCTCTGAATTGTCTGAGCACCAGTGACACTCAGCAAAACCTGCAGCAGTTCTGGATTTTCTGGGTTTTGTTCCAAAACACCTTTCCCTGCCATGGCCCTGGCTCATGCCAGGCAGTCAGAAGGCTACTTCTGGTCTACTCTACTATCACCATTTCAAGGAATACACGAAGAGGTTCAAGCTCTCAATTTATGAGATGCTTTAAAAAAATCCTCAAATAAGCCTGGGCCTCTTTATTCCACCAAGGTTTCCGCACCAAACTAGCCCCCAGCCTCAGCAAGTTTGCAAGCCTTCTTCCTCAAAGCCAATTCTGACAAAAGCTCAGATCTAAAGCAGATAACTCAGGTTGACCTTAAGCTTCTACTGGATACAGCTCCACAAATCATCTCTCATCTCCTGAAAAATCTCCTTGCAAAGCATTTGTGGCTCTTGCAAGTCCCAGGCATCTACCCCAACCCACAGCTCTCTGTGGACCCAAACCAGCTAACAAAGACCTACCACCATCACAGCCCCACAGTAAGGTGGGAGGGCGCCATAAAACCAAGAGCCTGTTACTGTGCTTTATGCTCCCCTCTCAGTTCCACCATAAAGTCTCTTCAATAATGTTTTTATGGCTCCATCAATCTTGTTTAAACTTCAGCACAAATAAATGGCAGCATATTCACAGGCCCATCGAAGTGCTCTGACTCACCCAGTCCCGGCAGACATCATATATTAAATTGATTTTGGAATGTATTCCAAAGAAATTTTTTCAGCTTCTGCAGCTAACTCCCTGTGTTAGGGAAAGCAATGCAGAATATACCCACCACATGTCCCTGTGGGTCAGCTTGTAGTGTTTAATATTGCAATGAACTCCCTCCCTCGCCCCTGCTCTGACTTGGACTTATCTAGTCTGGAGTCCCTTAGGGTGCATCTGCTCCAAGTGAAGCCTTATTTATGGTACAAGGTCTCTTCAGGGGTATATCTGCTGCAGCACAGGCTTATCCACAGCCACAGGTGGTGGATAAACACCTTACTTTGAGGTGTAGCTGTTCCAGCATGGCATTATCCATAAGCCATGATGATCAGAGATACACCTGCTCCAGTGGGACCTTACGTACAGCCAAAGTCCCTTCAGAAGAAACCTGCTCCAACATGGCCTTACCCATGGCTGCAGTCCCTCCAGGGGTGCCCTGCTCTGTTGTGGGGTTACCCATGGCCCAACACTTTGAGATGTTCCAACATGACCTCATACACAGCCACAGGTGCTTTGAGATGCACCTTCACCAGCATGGACTTATCCTTGGGCCACAAGGCCTTCAGAGGTACACCTGCAGCAGCACAGACATAACCACAGGCACAGATGTTTTGGGGTGTCCTGCTCCCACATGGGCTCATCCACAGGTCCAGTCCCTTTGGCTTGAGTTTACACTGTAATTTAACCTGCCCACTACAGCAGGGATGCCCTGGCTGTCTGCCAGCCCAAGCAGGTGGCCATTCCTGTTATCAGAATATTCCCAGGCATGGCACAGTAAGATGACAAGCAGTGCAGCACTACAGCAAGCAATGTAAGCAAAAAGCAATCACTAACGAGCACTGGACTCTAATACCCAGTAAGGCAAGCAAGCCCCATGGCAAACACAGAAGCTTGGCAATTAATAGCTAAACAGCAGTAACAGCTATAGACTCTATACACATTCCAATCAAACCTGTCGTTATCTTCAACCCTTCAAGCCCCGTGCTGGGCACCAAAAGGACTGTTGTGGTTTAACCCCAGCCAGCAACTCAGCCTCACACAGACACTCACTCAGCCCTCCATTGGGATGGGGAAGAGAATCAGAAAAGTAAGAGTGAGAAAAGATGTTGGTTGAGACACAGACAGTTTAATAGGTAAAGCACAAGCCATGCACACAAGCAAAATTAAACAAGAATCCATTCACCACTTCCCATAGTCAGGCAGGTGTTCAGCATCTCCAGGAAAGCAGGGCTTCATCACACATAGGGGTGACTTGGGAATTCAAATGCCATTACTCCAAACATCCCCCTCTTCCTTTTTCTTCCTTGAGCTCTATATACATCACAGGGTATGGGATATCCCTGAGGTCAGTCGGGATCAGCTATCCTGGCTGTGTCCCCTCCTTGTGCACCCCCAGCCTCCTTGCTGGTGGGGTGAGAAGCAGAAAAGGCCTTGACTCTCTGTAGGCACTGCTCAACAGGAACTGAAACACCCCTGGTTTATCACCACTGTTTCCAGCACAAATCCAAAACACAGCCCCATACCAGCTACTGTGAAGAAAAATAACAATCCCAACCAAAACCAGCACATAGGAGAACTTTCATTACCTCGTAATTAGCCTCATTACAACTCGGCTCACAAATAATATAAGTCACTACCTCCTCCCCCTCTTGGCTCAGGGGAGAAAACTTTTACAGAGATGGAGAAAATCTCCTTCTCCTGCTCAGGATGTGGATCCCTCATCAGATACAGGAACAAATTTTGCAGGTTGCTACACCTGGAGGAACTCTAATAAATTAAATGAACTTCAGCTGTGCTCTGGTGTCACTCAGAGCCCAGTTAACCCCACAGGCTAAAACATTTAACAACTAGGTAGAAAAAAAGTGCCTTTTCCAGCTATTTCTGCCCCATCCAGTGGACTCAGCTTTGGACACTCATCTGAGAAGAGTGCAAGATTGAGGAAATAAGGGCCTGGGGTAACCAGGGCACCTGCTTGAGACAAAAGTTTCTGTAGTGCTTACAGTCTTTTGTTAAAAACATTCAGGTTTTAATTTTCCAGCTATCTCTGGTCCTTGTGGACTGCTGCCCCCACAGAGCCAGCTGAAAGCTGTTGTTTGCTCTGAGCTTGTCTTCTGGCCACATCCTTGAGGTGTATTTCAGGGTTCTGTGGGATGAAAAAAAACCCAAAACCAAACACACACCCCCCAAAGAAAACCAAACCAAACAAAAGCAACCCAAGCAGACAAAACCACCCCAACTCCAATGTCCAAATCCTCCTGTTGTGTCCTGCTTTGCTTTCCTGCAGCAGCAAGTGAGGCTGTGGGCCATATCACCCCAAAGACTGGGTGGCTGTGAGCCCCCCTTCCTGCATAGCCAGGGGTTTAATTACCTGCAGCCTGTGCAGCACTGCAACAGTGCATGGAGATATCAGTGCCAAATAGGCTTCCAAATAAATAAATGGCGCTTAAACTGAATTATTATTGGACTTACTGGCTGACAGGATAATTGGCTGTCCCACACAGCTTATTAGCAAATTCCTGAAGCTGTAGTAACCATCAGACCACAGGCATACCAGACTCCTTACTAATTCAGCTTTGCTGCCTGTCTCCTCTGCCTCCTCTTATTAAGTATCCTTATCTCCTTTGAGCAAAGCTTGTGCATGATCAGGAAACACCTGCCTATTTAACTGCCTCTGCTCTGGAGTGGTTTCCAATCAGTGGGCATCAGCAGCTTCAGATGCAGAAAGCTGGTTAATCTAATCTGCCCAGCTGGATGATTAATATCTGTGAGGTGGGTGTTCAAGGGAGAATGCCTTTGGAGACTGACAGCATTAACAGCAATGATTATGCAGGCTCACACTTTCCCCATCCCATTGCTTTGTGTGCAGGGAGCCACCTGGGCAGCAGAGAAGCTTTTCTTCTTCTCAAAGCCTGACCCGAGCAGCCAGGGCTTTTGCAGGTCTTTCAGCTCTGCTCCTTTAACTTCAACCACATTTCCATTCCCAAGCAAGAAGCAGAGAGAAGCTGTGGCTACAGGGATTTCCAAGGCAAAAGGGCATCTCTAATGACCTTGTAAAGCTTCTGAAATGCTTCCCTCTGTAGCAAACTGTGTTCAGTCATCCCAGGTCCTGCCAGCTGTTTCATTGTTTTTGTTGATGCTGTGGGTATGTACCTGCACCTTAAGGACTGTCAGTCAGCTCCAGCCACAGACTGACCTTTTGCTAAGCTGTGCTGGTCAAGCCTGGAAAATGACTCTAAGTACTGAGGCTTTCCTTCTAAATCACATCAGGCTGCTCAGCAAAAGCTGCTCAGTGACATCCACATCCTGCAGCTTTCCTGGAGAAATCCAGGTGTTCCCCAGTCCCTGGCTGGGTGCATGTTCAGGACTGGAAGAGAGGGCTTGCATGGCCCATGGAGCCCTGGCACTGCCCCAGGATGCTTGCCTTGCCTTGCCAAGCACCATGCTGACCCTCCTCGAGCCATCACAAGGAGGTTTTGGGGTGAGCAGTGGTAGTTTTGGCAGAGCAGATGCTGAGCAGTGCCTCCTACCTGCAGGGCCATGGTGAGCCCCAGGCACTGATCATGGAATCACAGAATCATTTAGGTTGGAAAAGACTTTTTCAGATCATCAAGTCCAACCGTTAACCTAGCACTGCAAAATTCACCAAAGTTCACAACTAAACCATGTCCCTAAGCATCACATCTAAGTGTCTTTTAAATCTCTCCAGGGATGGTGACTAAACCACTTCCCTGGGCAGCCTGTTCCAATGCTTGACAACACTTTCAGTGAAAGAATTTTTCCTAATATCCAATCTAAACCTCCCCTGGCACAACTTGAAGCCACTTCCTCTTGTTCTGTCACTTGTTTCCTGGGACAGAGACTGACCCCCCACTCCAATACAACCTCCTTTCAGGTGGCAAAGCAAGTTGGACCCCTCCAGCCTTACACCAGCTCTGTGTAAGTGATTGCGTATGGGGAGCCTCAGTCACAGGTCTAGAAACATGCTCTGGAGTTTTCTTAAATTCGAACTGAGCCAGAACACCAAGGTGCCAAATTCCCCATTCCCTACCCAAAATCAGGGTCTCCATAAGGCAGGCACTTGGCTGCAGGGACCAAAAGAGTGCTGTGGCATAACCCAACTGGCTATGGCTCCCCTTTGCTTTAATCCTTGCTGAGCTGGAGTACAGCAGGGGAAATACTGGATCTGCATCCACAGGGATGCTCTGGCAGCAGCTGTGGTGGCCTAAGTGCAGGTAGGGGAGGAAGCCTAAAACCAGACCTTAGCTTTGCTACCTCTTGCAAAGCTCCCGTGTCACTGTCACAATGGTACCACGACACTTAGACACGCAGGGAACTGTGCATGTAGGATTTGCCAGGCAGAAGCATGGAGCTGCCCATCTCATAGCTCTTCTCCAGTATCTGCTTAAACAGACTCTGCCCAATCTTTTGCTGTCTCCCATCCTAATGTGGGAGCAGGGCACTGGTACTGAAAATAAAATTTAGGGTCTCTGGCTCCTGAAACCACGTTTCCATTGAGCAATTGTCATTTTTATGCCGAGGATGTCTGGGATGAGAGTCTTGCTCCTGTCAGCAGCAGAGGAAAGCAGCAGGTTTCAGCAGCCTGGGCTGTGAACCGCTGCAAGCACTGTGGCAGCTGATGCTGTCTGCCCTGATGACTCACTGCTGTTGATTTGGGCAGAGGCAAGAAAAACAGCCTGAAACAAGCCAGTTCAACATTCATATTGTCACTGATGGGATGTTAGCTCAGAGCAGGTTCCTTTCCTGACCCCCCTCACCTTCTTTCAGTGCAGCACCACTGAAATTTGTTTTTCTGTGTTGGAAAAGTGATATATTGAAAGCCTTTATATTTGGGAAAGCAGCTTATGTCACTGTCAGAGATGTCACATTCAAATAGATCACATCTGCATCAACAAAAACAGTTTGACCATGTAATCTCCCCTGGCAATTTTTCTTTCTTATTTCATGGCTTCTCAAACATTGGCTTTATCACCACAGGAAGGAGTTACCTAGAGAGCAAGTGCTCATGATAGCTTTTTAGGCCTATTTTTGCAGGGCTGATACGCAAAAGTGTTCACTCCAGAAAAGATGTTAAAGTCAGGGTGAGCTTCCAGGGAGCTATTTCAGCCCAATACCACACAGCTGCAGCCAAACCGTTGGGCAGACCATGGCCACAGTGGAGCTGAACGAAGCATACATGACCAATGGTTCCTGGCCAGAGAAGGAATTGCACAGCACAAAGTAACTCCAATGGGGTTAAAAACATGCCACTGCAGCAGGGGTGGCAGCTTGGCTCCAGCCTAGGTGGGAAACAAGCCATCAGGTCATGTTCACTACATCCAGCCTTGGCAGCCACGAGTATTTACTTATATTTCTTCAATAATTTCCAGTTTCTTTCCCTTTTCAAAGGCAAGGGACCACAGATGAGCTATTTAGACCCACACAAATGAGAAAGAAAGGCTGCCATACCAACAAATAACTTCTACAGCTGATGATACCCCAGAGCTGACATAGCACAACCCATTTCCTTTGAGAGAAATCACACCGGTGGATTTTGTGGTGATGGATGAATGCATGGACGGAATGATTCATGCTTGGTTCTGGATGGTGCTCACCACAAAGGAACTAGATATCCTATTTTCTGAAGTTTGTTCGTGAAACCTGTTTTGCCCAGTGGTAGCAGCTATCCTTCAATCCTGGGCAACACATGTACAGTAAGCACTGTATATAAAAGAGTGCTCATGTGTTTGCTGGTTGTAAACTCCATTTTTAAACCCAGGAAGATGCTAATTACATGACTGCAGATGTCGCAGTGCACCACTGAAGCAAATAGATGAGCCTGAGACTTTCCATCAGTCAATAGTTAATTCTCAAATTTACAGAAAATCTTTATTTATTGGGCTGACACACTAAAACCAGGCACTTGATAAAACATTTTGTTTGAATGCCAGTGTCCCACAACACAGTATGCTTGCTTGGATGCTCAGCTTGGGCTGTTGGGAGCCACCACAGCATCCCCTCGGCCAGCACTGAGCACAGGTCATGGCTTTCCCTTCGCACCCAGGGTCATTTCACACGGTAAAGGGAATAACACATGGTAATGGGGATAATGGTAAAAAACACACAGAGGAAACTAGTTCAGAAGCAACATTTTCCAAGCCAATACAAGTTTCCCACTGTAACTTCTCTACACTTCTGATTTGCATAGCCAAAAGATGGCAGCACTCTCTCACGTATGTTCCGCTGCAGAAGCTCCTCTCCCCTATAAATGAACACAGACAGGTAGAACTTTAATCCAGTGGCGATGCACATCACAGAGACATTGTCCTGTCTGGTCTGCTGCAGCACACAGTCACACTAATTGCCATGGGGCTGCAGGGCTGTGAGCACAGGCAGGGTAAGAATGATGATGATGCTGCTGCTGCCTGTGTACAGTGCCTTGTACAGCAACACCAGCCTTGCCCCCACCAAGCACTGTCACGCAGGCAAGGAGCAGCAGCAATTACTTCATGCACGCCTGGTCATCCCCATCA
This sequence comes from Agapornis roseicollis, assembly GCA_002631895.1. Lineage (NCBI taxonomy): Eukaryota > Metazoa > Chordata > Aves > Psittaciformes > Psittacidae > Agapornis > Agapornis roseicollis. The sequence goes on from NDXB01019277.1 coordinate 129,546, forward strand.
GCATGGAGAAGATGCTGTGCTGTCCATCTGAGTGTTTGCTAGGTGTCAGTGAAAGGATTAGTTCTTCATCTTCTGAGTGGTCTTTGCAGAAGAAAATAAAACCAACAGCATCCTTTGCCAGATTTTGGCATCTGGAATGACTTTTCCTTGTCCTTGCTTCCCCTGCCACCCTGTGTGGTGCAAGTCCCAGGTGCCCTCAATGCACACAAGCAGAGAAATTAAGGGAAAATGTTCAGTCTTGATTTCTGCCTTTCCCAAGATGATGAATCCACCACAGGATTCCGTCTACTTACATTTGGTCTTTTCCTCCTACTCTACACCTATTTCTTGTCTGACTTTGCTGAGCTCTTTCATGCACACCCCCAGGAGCCTGCTGTGCACTGACCTGCTGGTCCTGGTCAAGTGGTGGTTCCTGTGGGATCCTACAAGGCTGCTGCCACTGCCTGAGATTGCAGCCATCCCTCCTTCATCCCCAGCATTATGCAAACAGAAGAAACCAAGGTTTGATTTAAATAAGTCTGATGCAGAGATCTGCTTCATAATCCCTGTGAAAACAGAAGGAACTAAAAGAGGTGGAGAGCTGCAGGGAAATTCAGATTTGCGGATCATGGCACTTGAATGCAGGGGAAAGGCTGGAGGAGGCAGTCCCTCCCCACCACGGGCAATGTGAGTGCCTGCACCCAGAGGAAACCGCTGTATAGAGAGAAGCCCATCCGCAGCAGCACATAATGGTGCAACAGGAGCCGTGCTGTGTTAGGATAATCACATCTTCTGTGCATTAAGGTCGAAGCCAGGGCTGAGCATTTCCAGCACCCAGGGGCCAACCCAGCAGATCCAGAAAGCCCGCAGCAGGGAAGCTGCCCTGGCTCTGCAAGTCAGCTTGTGCCAGATGAAGGAGAAAAATCTTCATTTCTCTGAAAACAGACTTGGTCACTGCTTTGGAAAGGGACAGACCCCTTAGCCCCACTCACTGCTGACCACGACCATAGGCAGACTTAGTGTGAACCATGAGCATGACCTAATTTTTCTCTGCTTAATGCTATCATCAGAAGTAGCAACATTGAAAGGTGTCATTATGGGAGCTGGGGAGGGAAATACCTTCTAATTACAACGAATTTTTATAAGAGCCTCTGAGGTGAGCTGGGTCTGCTCAAGTGGTAGCACCAACCACAGATGCTCCTTTGCACTGACTGGGTTTTAGGAAGACCTGCAGCTCCTCTCCATCACCGTGGGGAGCCTCTGGCTTGAGTTCCTGCAACAGACAGCCCACTGCCACCAATATGGGAAATCCGAGTGGAGAAGCACCTGCTCCAAAAACTAATTAATGACAGCATTAATTAGGGGCAGCAACATGGCCTCACTTGCAAAGGCCACTGTGCCACAGTCTCCTTGACTGTTATAGGAAAGAAGAGCAGAGCTGGCAGGACCTTCCCACAGGGCACTCACGTCCTCCAGCAGTCTGTGAGAGCCAGCTTTAGTGGGAAGCATTTCCTCAGGGCACTTTGCTTAAAGAAACCTCATCAAAGGCTTTCCTTAGCACAGCAAACTTGCCATGTGCCAGCTGCTCATCAAGCCTGACTACTTTCTGTCCTCTGCTCTGAAAGGGCATTACTGGCCCAGCTGCTGCTCTCCAGCGCAAGTACTCGGAGCAAGGTGTGCTAAAAACCCAGATCCAGTCTTTACAAAACAAGGAATCTAGGATCTGGACCAACAGCAAATAAAGCTGTCAGGAAACATGCTGAATGTGCTTGGTTCAGTGTTTTCTCCTTGATTTCCCATGGACCTGATAAGCTTCCATTACAGGGCTCCTCAAGCTATGGGGGCAGAAGCCGCACATGCAGCTTGATGCAGTCATCTCCTTTCCCCCCCTTTTTCTTGGTATTTTCCATGCTGTTTGAGCAGCCCCTGCATCTGGACACTGCCCAAGGGCCAACATCTGTGCACTGTCCCTGCGGGTGCTGCTGTCCCCCTCAGGGCAAGCCAAGCTGATGCTCCCCTTTGGGGCTGTGCAGCCAGGTCACTCTGTGCTATCCAGGAAGCTTTGCCATGGGGTAGCTCTGGTGCAGTACGGAGTGCCACCAGCCTGGGAATGTCTCCAGCAGCAGGGCAGCCACTGTGACACCAGGGAACTTCTTTTGGCTGTGTATAGTGTATCTCAGTCGCAGATTTCTGTGCTTCCTTTAAAGTCCCTGCACTGGTCCAGCACTTACAGGAGTGACAAGGATACAGCAGCCACTGCCTTACCCTCTGCAAAGCCAAGGAGAGCCCAGTGCTTCCACCCAGGCTGAATTTGGCCTGCAGCCCTAGCATGACCTCAGCAGCATCGCTAGGGGATGAGCAGCAACAAACATTACAGCGACCTGCCATGGAAATAGGATCTTTATCATCTCTCTTGCAAAACACAGAGCATAACATTGCCTCGATTTGCTTTCGCTGGCAGGCATTTCATTTAGTCTCTGGTGGTACTCAAGGATGCCTTGTCTGGGTTAATGGAAAAACCAAACACAGAGAGCCATTTGGAAATTATATGTGCAAAATGAGCATAATAGAAAAACAGGAGTGCAATATAGTCTGTGTATTTTCAGATGTGCTGCAAGGAGCAGGGTGAACATTATCACAGTACACGTCTGTAACTTATCTTACAGGCTCCTCTGATGCCCAGCTTGTGCTGAAGTGTTCAGACAAAGCAGAGAGCTGAGCTCCTCTCCTAAGAAAAAAGACCAACAGATCTAATCTCTGATGGATGTTTATAACCGATGGAAACTGCCTCTCTCAGATCACAGTGTGGCATTGCTGCAACTCCAGGCAGGCACTGAGCAGCATTTCAGGCTTTGTAGAGCAGCTCTCTGCAGGAAGGCAAGTGGCACCGGTTGAACCAACCATTGCAGGAACTGCTTCATCCTCCCTAGGACACGCCACACTTCATCCTGGACACTTTGGCAAGCACCATGCCCTGGGTACAAGGATGTCACAGATAAATACAGGCTCTCTGGGAGCTCAGCTGCCTGTGGAGAGAGAAAGCCCAAACAGGAAAAATTGTTACCCAAGGCAGTAATCAATAACCTTCAAGAAAAGGCAGAGGCCAGTGACAGTCATGGCTAAATAACAGTGATTTTAGGCTCTGTTTTTAAACTGCTTATTTAGTATTGCAGAAGGGATTTTATAATGAAAATAGGGATCTTTCTCAGTCTGGCATATGGAAGCTGTGCTCTTTTGCATCCTGGTCATTGCCAGGTAAGTCAGAGAAGGGGTATGAGGCAAATCAGTCCAGAAATTGACTCCATGAAAAGTCTGTGATTAGTAGAGAACCCAGTTCACCAAATCAGCTAGTGGGGACAAACCATTTACCTAGAAGAAATCACTGCAAGGGCAGTTCAGAGAACTGGAGAGGAAACTGCTTTTTGTTTTCAATCACCACTTTAATCGGCAACCGTATTGCATTCTTGTGCCCTTGCTCACCAGTACTCCCCATCTCACAAGGATTTTTTACTCTAGGCATTTTCCCATGCAGAATGTTTAATTCTGTTTAATTTTTCATGTACTTACCTCTCTCTGCTGGAGAGATCCTAATCAGGTTTAATTTTCAGGTTTGTTTTCTCCATCCCTGCTCTGATGGAGCTCCTGTTTTGCTGTACCTCTGCAATTTCTCACCTGCATCATCTTATCCAAACCACTGCTATTTGGTTTTACTCCAGCCAGAAAACTCTGACCCCTCACCTAATTCTTGTATGAAAGGAAGAAAATGCTAATAAATGGTAATCCTTTGCCATTCCCACCATTTGAGAAGTCCTTTCTGTAAAACAGCTTTCTGCATTGTCACTGTCAAGACAGCACTACACAGTCTGGCATATACAGGGCACAGGTACCTGTAACAGCCCTGTCAAGAAGCTGTAGCTTCTTATCTTGGAGCCTTCACTTAGCAAAAAGATGCCACTGGGCCAAATTCAGATCACAAGCAATTTGGACGATGGCAAAGGAACTGGAAAACAAATCAGCCCTATCTCTTTTTCCTGGCCTTTCATGGCTGCTTGAAGGTGATAATAGGAAAAAACCAACCCCCCTCTTTAATCACACACAAAAAAATCCCCACAGAGATCAAGTTTGGGATGAAACTCAGGGCCAGCTTTAGCACCAACTCCCAGTCTCTCAGACCCCCATACTTGATTTCTCAGACCCACAGAGACCAGGGAAGGGAAGCAGATTTCATCAAAACTTCCATAATCCACAAGAATGAGGGTATTTCAGGGTCAGTTCTGCTTCAAAAGGCTTGGTGAAGTTTTGAAAGCTGAGGCTTCTATTATAGAGGCAAACCTGCCATCCAAGCAGGATTCTCTCTCCCACACTATGAAACCCCACCAAACAGGGTCAGTAGCTGGATTTCCAACCAGCTGAGGGACACCTCCAGCCCTGTGGTCTGGCTCAAGCACCAGCAAAACCCATGGGATTTTGACTGCTGTTGGACCAGACCTTGTGCAGGACCAGGGATGCTCCGAGTCCATCCTTTCTCTTTCAGGGCTCCCTTCCTGGCCCAGCCCTATGACACCAGTCTTACCACCACATCATCACCCTAAATGGTCACATATTATTGACAACTGCAAGATCCAAGGTGGAGATGGCCTCATTTCAGTGGAGGGAGCCATGATTCATCCCCTATGGCCTATAGCTCATACAGCATATGGCAATGCTTTTTTGGAAACCCAGGATGGAGAGGCAGAGACAGCACGTGCCAAACCAGGGAGTGTGGCAAGACACCCATCTGGTGATGAAGTTGGCACGTGGCTGCAGAGCGGCCCTGCATCCTTCTGTGCCTGGTAGGGACACGTGGACCCCGGAAAAGCCATCACAGCTCTTCTCCATCCTGACTGTCTCACCCATGTAAGCTGCGCTAGTAATGCTCAGCGTGCTTGACTGTTTAATAGTGAATCCAAGCCAGAAGATACTCACAGCAAACCATGTATCTCTTGATAAATTAAGAAAGATTCTACTTTGCAAAAAGTCTTCAGGTGGCTCCTTCTCCTGTCCTGGATGGTCTCACTTCTCCCGAGATGGTGACAGGCAGATTTAGCCCAAACAGCAGACATACTGTAGTTTCAACTGCACAAACATAAATCTAGAAGTAATTTCACTGCCATTGACAGAGTTCCTTCCAGCATGCTAGAAATGAGAATCTGGCCCAGGACACAGGCAGGAATGGATGAATTATCAACACATCATTGTGCCTGACTTCTCCTAATCTTTTTATTCAGGAATGATCTATCATTGCTACACATCTTAGTAACTTCTCCTGAGGACTGCATTTGCAGCACGAAGGGCTCTGGCTCAGCACCACCATTGTGAGCCCTGGTGCAACATCAGCACAAGCTGGGCCAAATCCCATTTAATTGGGGCTCCTCTGTGTTTGGGCCTAAGTCATTTAAAGAATATCACAAAGTGCATCCAGGAGTACAAATGTTCAATAATTCATCAGTGATAGCCGAAACTAATTTAACTCTGTGGTTGTGGAAGTGGCACTTAATTAGCATTCTTATTGCAGACCCACACACTGATCACTCAAAATTGTATTCAGAAAGTGGCCAGAGGAATCATACTTGTGCCAGACACTGCTGGGGATGCAATGGAGGTGTGCCATGCTACATACATGGTGATAACTTGCCATACAATAACTTACAACAGCCACAGCCTCTCTTAGGACACTGAACCTGTGAGAGCTGAGCACCATGCAACAAACAGCCATCCCCATCCAGGCTTTCAGCCAAAGCAGAGCCTGGATAAACCTCCTGACCAAGGAGGTTTATCAAGCCAAGATTTGATCTCTGAAGCATGAGATGTCAAACATGCTGTCCAGGTCTGCCTGGGACTCCAGGAGGCACCAGCAATGCAAACTCCCAGTGCTGCTTGCCCCAGGGTAATGAGCACTACGGAGGCCCATTTATTTCTCAGGCTCGAGCCCACCTTTTAATCAAGTCGGACATCAGCTTCTGTTTATAAAGCTGAATGTGAAATCACCTCTGCTTTGCTTCCTAGGATGGACAAGCACAAGGTCCATTTACCATGCTGGAGGAGACACCAGAACTCAGTGACCAACAGGAGCTGCCCCCAAAAAGCTGGTGCCTGTGTTCCCAGAAGAGATGAAGGGCTGTGCCTGCTGTATGGGATGGATCCTCAGCAGACCCTAATATGCTCCCAGGCAGGTGCCACCAGCCCTTAGAGCTCTATGCCTGACACCCTTGTCACCTACTTCTTTAGAAACCTCTTGCACATCTCAGAGGTAACCTGCCTGATAAGCTGCCATCCCACAGCTTCCCTCATGTCAGAACAAGGGTCAGAGCCCCCAACACCATCAAGCTGTTTGGTGCTGTTTCAGGGAGCCTGAGCAAGCACCATCGCTAAATGCACTAAATTAGTGTTTGTCCACTGAATCGGTGGTGCTTTAAGCACACATTGAGAACCTCGAGACAGACAGGCACAGATGTACAGCTCCATTTAAAATTAAAAAGTCCCTAAAGTGAGTGGCTAAGCTACAGGTTACAATCATTTTAATTTTGTGGCTTCAGCTCCCTTGTACAACCCCCCTTGGGTGCTGAGCCTTTCTGTACACCCAAACTTTCCCCTGTGAGACAGGGAGGGCAGAAATGCAGCCAGGCTCTGTCCACACACACACAGAGCTTCAAAATCGGCAAAGAGCTGTTATTTCCAGTACATCCACAATAATAGGCATGGGATTAGGGGAGAGAAGGAGAGAAAAGGCAGAGCTCAGTATGCAAAACTAGTCAGGGGGATGTCTCAGTCTTCCAGCAGAGCTGAGCCACACAAATGGCCACTTATCCACAGGGCTGTTCCCAGCTCCTGGCTGATCACAAAATCCCCATAAATAGAATTATCCCCAAACCCATAAACGTTCATTGCTGCCAAAAACCTTATTGGGTATTGGGCTTTCTTCCTATAAGCCATTCTCAGGAGAGCACAGAGTGCTCATCCTTCAGCTCAGCCAGCTAATCAGGCTAATGAGGCAATACACACCGTGACTGCCTACAGTGTATAATCAGCCTGAAATTAGGTTTTAGTGTAAATCTTACCAAGTATGTCACTTGGAACTTCAAAATGATGTAATTGAACTCTTCAGCAGAAGAAATGTCCATGGGAGAGACCTCAGTGCTGGTTACACTGCCCAGGGTGGGAAAAAGCGTGAGATGTGGGATGTGGAGAGAATATGCTGTTTGTACATGTAATGGTTAGGATATAATAGTAATGCAATACATAAATATCTATGTGTGTATTTATACATGGTTAAACATGCATATGTAATGAGGAAAGGGGGTGTGTGTGGTTTAGTGTTTTCACTAGGCTTGCTAGAGACTGAGCGTTTGCAGGATGCTCCAGAGAAGCCGTTTTGAAAGTGCAGTTCAGGGGAAAACAAGAAGCAGAAAATGGGAGGAACATTACCCTCTTTCAACCTGCACTTGTTACCCTTGAACTAGCATATTGTCTGATAGTCTAAGTTGTTGGTTAAAGTCACACTTCAGGTGATCTATTGGAGGCAGGAGCTCCACAAATGTTAGGGAAAACATGTTTCATCTTGTAAATAAAGGTACCATTTTAAACAGAACATATTGCCTTCATCCAAGGTGGGGTTCAGACAGCCCAGACAGTGCACTTGGCCTCGTCTCAAAATAAAGTCAACACTGTTCTCCTGCTTGACTCCACATTTTCCCTTGCAGGGGGCACCTATCATAAGGGTTTGTTTTCTCCAACAGCTAAACAAGGTCTTTATTAAAACAAAGAGTAGGGCTTTGGGATGTGCTGCCCTGGCAAGCCCAGTTGAGGAGTGATGGTTGCTCTCTCCCTGAACTGCAGCCCTACTCCATGACCATTCTGCACATCCCAAAATAGCTCCCTTGTCCTCTTCCATTTCTCTTTTGTGAAACGAATCATCTGGGGAGGGATCCCCTTACCCTGTGTGTGAGAAGTATTGCAACAAATTTCATTATAAGGAAAAAGCGTTAAGAATGTTGTACCCAAAAATGCCCATAAGAGAAGCAATATATCCTCTAAAAATACATAGATACTAAATCCGTTGCATTAGTGTGCAGCCATTTGGCACATGCCATTAATTGTATAGGTTCCCTTAGTGAGCACAGACAAGGCTGCTGACAATGCTGGAAGGAAAATTCAGACATATCCCCCAAATGGCATATTAATAATGAGATCTTTCAAAGGAGGATCCGTGACTCATCGGGAAGAAAAATGGGTCATTCACTGCACTGAGCTGCCTGAACAAAACAGCAGCTTTTTTTGGGTCTGCTCAGTTTAAACCAGAAAAATGGAGAAAGCAATACAGGAAAGGATGCAATTGCTGTATCTGCCAGACGATACAAGCATTCTAAAACTGGTGGTTTAAAAACCTCACCCCTACAGGCGTTTTGTGCCTTGTGAGATTGCATGCTAAAAGCAGGAATGGAACAAACTGCAAGCACTCTTCACCATCACCTCACCTGCTCCACCCAGAGCTACACTCACCAGTCCTTCCCCAGAAGTCACATCCTGGGGATCCCAGGGTTGAAGGCACCAAACCCAGCAGCACCAGGATGCTGTGGGAACCCAATGGCTATTGCCCTAGCAATTGCTGCCTGTAAGATGCAGCAGGCAGCACCCAGGAGCTCAGGATAAGGTGCAGTGAAGGATGAATTTACTGTAGATGCAGAATACACCCAAAAATGTCAAATCCAAGCAAGGATTTTCAGTAGCCTGCCTGCATTACTGCCAGAGTGGGAGCTGCTCTGTGTTACCTGTGTGGTTGTGAGGCACAGGTAATAGATAACACTGAAATCCCAATCAAGCCAGGTATGCATGAGCGATTGGAGGGATGCTGTGCAAAGCTACAAGAAGCCCCCCAGGCAGCTACAGCAGATCACTTGATGGAATCAATGCAGAAAAAAAGGCAGGTTACAAAGCTGGCATTTAAAATTTCATAAGAGATGTTACTCTTACTGTTATTACCAAATACTAATCACTTTCATGACCCAGCTAAATCCAGGGTAACTGTCATACTAGATTAATACATTCATCATTTGCATTTATTTGGGACCATGATTTCATGTGATGCTTTGGAGATTAGTAAAGGCCACAGCCCTTTCCTGTGAGTGCTTGCCATCCACACTGATGAGATACCACATGTAATTGCTCTCACCCTCACTCCTGACATTTCCTTCCCCTCTCTTTGCCTGTGACATTCAGGTTTGGTGTCTGCTGGGTGCAACCCATGTCTGGTGGTGGGAGGATGGAGGAGGCTGGCCACAATGGAGAGCATGAGGTCCAGCAGCCCATGTGCTCCACATGAACACTGTTGCCAGCACTGCTGAGCAGACTGGGAGCCCACAAAGGTACTGTCCTCACACTGACAAATTGCACAAACAACTTCTGTCTACAGACCTGACACAATGTCCTGCTTCCTAATATGATTATATCAATGAGATAAAAGAGGAATTAGTGGCAAGTGGGGTTTTGCCATTAAGCAAATACTTGACAACAAGCCCTTAAACTGCTACTGGATTGTGGGTCAATTGACTTTCAGGAACCCATGGCCATTGAGTCTGAACAGCATCCAAATCAAATTAATTTTGTCTTCAGCATTTGAAAAAAGAGAGAAGCTTCCCCTAAGGTGTTCTACAGTCACCTCTGGAAATTCAAGCCAGCCCCACAGCACCAGCCTTTCCCAGTTCTCTGCAGCGAGTGATATCTTTGCAATACAACAAATCAGGAAGCATTTGACCTAAGCTTGCATTTTCCCAAGCCTCAAACTCTCCACACACTCTGGAAGTGGAGGATGGTGGTTATTCCCCCACCATCCAGGAGCAGGACCACAGTTGATTGTTGCTCCTCCAGCCACACAGCTCCCACCTCATCCCCCAGTCACACAAGGAGACTGGTGATTCCTCACACTAGCTCTAAGTTAGTTAAACCTCCTCTCCTTCCTACCTTGAGGCAGGTTTCCATGCACAGCCAAAGGAGGATATTATACTCAAGTCCTCTTGGTACAGAGGTGCAAGAAGAAAGCTTCTCTTGCAAGTCTTCCCCTGTTGCATCCTTAGCAAGGTCTCGACTGCAAGTTACTCAGATGTTGTGTTATCCCAAACAACTCCATGAGCACAAATGGCTGCCAGAGGGGATGAGCAAAGCCAGCACACACTTTCTAGGCTGGGGGTTATGCTGGGTTTCTGCAGGAGGAATGCTGTTACAACACACACCACACTCCAGCAAAGTTCCTAATGGGAACTGAAGAACATCACCACTCACTGCAGTACAGCCCTGACAGACAATGGTCTATCAGCCTGCTGACAAAGAGCTCCACAAACGATGCAATCAACAGCCCAGCATAATCTTTAAGAAATACAAATGAGCAAACACCCCGTTGCCATGGTAACCCCAGGAGCCAGACTGCACAGTTTTGCACAGCACCCAATTCAGCTACACTTTGCCAACGCAGCAGGACCGCAGCACCAGGGACATCATTCTGGGACAGCAATCAGGTATAGCTGAGGAGTACCAACTCTTTCAGCAATCTGCCCAAAGAAGCTTCACAGTCACTGGCTCCAGGGGTTTCACACTCATGGTGTCAGTTGGGATGCATTTCTCTCTCTCACATCTCCTGCAGTTTGGCTCTGGGGCCTTCAAGGCTGACCAGTTTTATGAGCAGGAACCACAACACAAATTGCACCGTTGTTAGATCTGAGCCTTACTTCTGATCAGCAGTGTCTCTGGCAATTTGCACCCAGGAACAAGAGTTTCCAGCCACATAACAGCTTTTGCTCTTCAGGGACTTGGTAAATAAAAAAACTTTACCATCCTTTTTAGGTAGCTGCGCCACAGAGACCTGCACCAAAAAGGGGGATAGGGCTGCTGACCCATGGCCAGTTTTAGCAGGAAGCCTGGGAATCCTTGTCTACAAAAGAGGGGGAGACTTTAGAGATGCTGATAAGGAGGCAAATGAGCCCTAGTGCTGGCATGTGGGAGCTCCTGTTTGAGCCAGCCCTGTCCTGGGGTCCCCCAGCTGCCTCTCTGGGGGAAACTTGTGCTGCTTGAAGTTTCACTGAGTCATTAATGGATGTGCCATCACACCCCAGCAGCTTGTGCACTTCATGAACCCACCTTCCATCACACCTCTGGCTCTTCTCTTGACAGCTGTCTCAGCTGAGGCCCCTGCCCAGCTGAAGGGTGGCCGAGCTCAGCTGTGCCCAGAAGATGCACTTCCCAGCAGTTTTGTCCCTGCTGACTCCCACCAATTCGCTCATTCCCTGGCAGCAGCAGGGAGCAGCTGGTGAGAGGTGGGATGGGAAAACCCTCCTGCAGAACAGAAGGAACATCTTGGTTAAGCCAACATCTGCTGGGACCTGCACAGCACAGGTCCAAACCCTGCCTGCCTTCTTTGTGCCCTGCCACACACATTTGGGATGCACTGAAGCTGAGGGGTTCAATGCTAACACCATCACACAGGTAGGTAACATCATTCATCATATATTTTTATGTTTCAGGGTTCTATCTGGTGATGAACCTCATTGCCACAGCCAGTAAATGCCTGTAATGTTCTCACTGAGCCACTGGAAACCTTTTTTTGGCCGAGATATTTTTGTTCTCTTGGCAAAGGGAAACGTTCTGCAGCATCCTTGCCCTGGGGCAGGAGCTGCACCGTTACTCAGGCAATTAAAACCATGGGAAACCAGGGAGGGGGGAAGGGGATGCGCTAGGAAAAGCTCACAGTTCAGCTGTGCAGGCCTTAGCCTCCCAGCAAATTTCAGGGTAAAAAATCATACTGAATAAACAGAGGGAAGGACTGTCCAGCTCAGCCCAGCCATCTGAGCAGTTGAGATTAGAAACTGAGGAGGAAAATCATCACCAGGCTGCCTGCACCAGGGCAGAGCAGCACCAATGCAGCTCTTCTCTTTACAGCTCCCATCCCTGAACATCAGCAGCATATTTCAGGGAATAAAGAATTATAACAGTAGGGGAAAAAGGGAATCAGAGGGCAAATGGTGCAGGCAGGACCATCTCTACCACCTGCCATGCCAAGGCCACTCTCTCTTCAAGGGCTGGGGTAATATTGTCTCTGTAGACCCAGAAATGGGGTATAGGAGGGTAAAGGGGTTTGTCACCAGTAGGCAGTTGTTTTTGTTCACTCCCAGGCTACATCACACACTCCCCACCCTTACCCCAACTTTCATGCACCACAAAGGAAGATGTTTGGCTCCTAAAGAGCCATGATATAAAAGAGCCTTCAGGTACCAGTCGCTTGCAAGTGATGTGTAGGAGAGCTGTGGGAGAGCCCAGCTGCTGCCAGGTTTCCCGCTGTCCACACCATATGGCAAGTCAGGATGGAATGATTCTGGATAACAGGGGAGTCAGGGGTTATGGGACACACAGCACAGAAAAAGACAGTTAAGTTCAGCCTGAAGAGCCAGAGGCTCCTCCTGGCCACCCAGAGACTGGGACTATCCATGCTGAGGGAAAGGGCACTTTCTGTATTCCAGCAAGCACTGATCTCACCAGACCCACTGGAAGTTCATTAAGGAGGTGAAAACTCCTGTTGTTTTCTGGATTTTATTTGATTCCTGTGAAACAGAAGACACTCTCAAGGACAGAGGGTTGGTTTTTAAGTAAGGACCCTGCAGTCAGGGAAGAAAGCTGAGTTGGGGTACAAAACAAAGCCCCTATTAACTTTGGCCCTGACTTTCAGGTCGCGCATATTCAGTTCTTTTTACCTGGAAATGAAGATATTGATTGAAGCTGACAGCTTTCATAGGTTTCCCCATTAGCAATATTTTTAGCCCCTGTAGGGCCCAAGTCTTCAAGCACTTTCCCAAGGGAAGGTTTTAACCTTTCTTTTGAAACATCTCACGCCACTTGGAGGGAAAAAAAGAAGACTTTTTGGCTCAAGGCACACTGAACCCCAGCCATGCAGAGCTCCCAGCTCCTTTGAACCAGGGAACAGGAGGAACATGGAAAAGAAACTGGGGAGAGGCAGCCTAGGGCAGAGCATGGCACGAGCACCCCAACCCTCCCTGTCCAGGTGATGGGGGATCTGTGGGGTTTCTGGCTCTGGTCTCTGTCATGAGGCTGATCTTAACCACAGAGACTCGACCACACTTCAGCTCCAGCACTCAGAAACAGGACATGTCCCATGCCATGCGGATGCCCAACCCTCTTATTCTCATGCCAGCAGCAGGCACAGGACCCATCTGTGGGTAATCTCTTGAGCAGTGACCAAGAGGCTTCCTTAAGCCCTTATTCTGCCACAGATCAGATCCTACACATCAGCATTTTGTTAGCTGCTCAGATACAAGAACACTTCTTTTCTACAGCTGGTTTCTTTACATACTGTTGTCATCCATACGTAATTTATTGTCTTCAGATGGAACAAAAGTCTCAAAGAAAACACATTCAATGCTGTCTCCTGCCTAGGACTGAAAACTATGCAAATTACTCACTTTCCATATAGATATATGGAAAGTGTTCGTATACATATATATATAAACCATTAAAATAATACAGTTCTATTTCTAGGTATCATCCTTTTATATATTTATATATAGAAAAATACATAATCAAAGGTGACAGTATTTCCTTATTTTAGAAACCCGCTCCAGCACACACATTCCACTTACAGCACCACTGTTATGCCCACCAAGTTGTGCAGTTTCTCCCTGAGTGGAAGCATATTTTAGCTGAAAGCTGAGCTGAGGAAGCAGTCACGAGCTCCTAGCAGAGCCTCAGTTATTTACCTCATTGTATCCAGTGTAACCGCTCTGGAAAATCTTAGATTTGAAATCCTATGTGTCTAAGGTGGTGACATCATGGGAGACCAGCCAAGTTTATGCAGGCAGTGGCTGAGATGAGGCAGCCCAGGTTTGTCCTGGCTGCTCTGGTGCTGTGAGACCCTGGGGCTTTCCCGGAGCAGGAACAGAAGGGACACATCGCTCTCAAGAGAAGGCAGGGGCCAGAGGGGGAGGCAGCCCCCTCTGCACAGAGCTTCTTGCAAAGCCACCTGGGTGCCATGGGGCTGTGTGGGACCGGAGGTCACACCACAGGGGGTCTGCAGGGAGCAACGGATTTGTTGTGTTTGACTGGGTCCAGCAGTGCCCTTGCACCCACATACCCTGAAGGAGAAGCACGTTTTTGTCTCACCAGCACTGCCCTTCCCTTGCCCCCTGGCACCGTCACAGCCCCACTTGCACCCAAGCCCTGCAAATTCACCTGTATGTAAGGACAGGGTCCCAACTCCCTGCTAAGTAACTCAGACAAAGCACACCAGGGCCACCAGCACAACCCCACACATCTCCCCAGACATGACATACCTGGAAGATAGAAACACCTCTGATGCCAGCATGGAACAGGGCATCAGCAGTGACTGTGAGGATGACTGCCATCTCACTAGGGAACAGGGTCACACCAAAAGCTGTGCTCCCTCCCCTCCAGGGAAGGTCTGTGCACAGGCCCTCAGCTGGTGCACATCAGCCTTCACCCACCTGCCCTGTAGTTTGGACAGCTCAAAGCAGCCAGGACCAAACCCCATTCACCTGCTGCAGGTAGGGATGTTGTGAAGGTGTGGGGTGCTAAGTGACTCCACGTGGTGATGCTATGTGGTTGATGGGGCCAGGTGAAGGACAAGGTCCTTCACAAGCTGCCCAGGTCCCCCAGAACCAGCACAGTCAATGAAACAAACTCAGGCATTTGATTCCCCCAACACACCTTTTTAATACAGAGCAGACCAGAGTGAAAACAGGTCCTTTGACACAAGACCCCATATCCCAGGCAGTCTCAGTTAGTCAAGCACTAGAAAGCTGGAGGAGCCTCCACCTGCTGTTTGCTGTTTATTTTAGTGGAGATAAAAATAACAGACACAAGAGGCATTTTGTATAACTTAACAGAATATAACACTTTTCCTCCACTCTTCACAAGTGAACCAACAGAATAATTTCCTACACATGACTACTCTTTGGTGCTAACAGTTTGGTGCATTGGTAAAATCATGGATTTCCTCCTAATACACTGCAACAGTTGATCTGAAAACCAAAGCCAGGCTCAGGCTTGGGGGGCTCCTTTGCTGTTTAACACAGCTCCCATCACTGCTTGCCCATGGGGAGGGTGAGCACCAGGTTCATCCCCACAGCACTCCAGGAGGGATATTGCAGCCGGGGTCTGGCTGGGGATGCTGAGCAGCTCCATGCTCTCACCATCCATGCCACATCCTGGCTATTCTTCCCTGTCACTGGAGAGGCGACCCAAAATGAGGGGAGCTTGGGCAGCACCAGCAGCCTCAGTCCAGGGCCAGTGAGGGAATCTTGCAGACAAAAGGGAAGGCTCTGCCGCAGGTGTTGTCATTCCAGGAGCGCAGTGCTACCCCACAAAAGAAACAAGGCGTTAGCTCAGAAAAGGAATGAGGGGGTATCCATGCACCACCCTCGGGACCAGGACCTCCTGCCATTGTGGGAGGCTTTTCCTGGATGTTCTTCCATTTGCACTGCTCCCATCCATGTCCTGGGGATGCTGGCAGAGACGCCTGACCCAGGCACAAGCATGGTAGCACGGAGGCAGCTGCAAACACAGCTCTGTATCCTATGAAACATCAGCAGGGTGTCCATGGACCAGGCATTTACATATGTCCGGGGGATCTGGATACACCTGACTGATCTCCCTGACAATGAGGGTGTGAAGTGGGATTTTTGCACAGCAAAATGCCCCTGGCCTGAGTGAGGGAGTGAAAAGCTGGCAAAGGAATGGGTGTTTCCATGAGCCTCCAGTGTGGGAGGAGAAATAGGAAAATCTGACCTTTGGCTAAATTTGGTAATCCTTCCAAGTGGATGATGCTCCCCTCCTGCTGCTGCTATGGGAGGGAGAGCTGGGCTGTGAGCAGAGGAAAAGCAAGCATGTGTGAGTGTGTGTGTGTGTACTTGGTGAAAGAGAAAACACATCTCTTCTCTGCAAAGAAAAGAAAATAGTGATAAAAAACTAAAATGCAAATCCTCACCTACCAGCAAGCTCTTCAGAATAGATGAGCCTCAATGGGTTTAACGCACTGACATGCAAATGAGACTTAAGGTGCCCTCAATACTGGGCACCTCATCACCACTCACCACTGCTGTGCCGGTACCAGATCTGCACGCAGTCCTCCTCCTCTGGGATGGAGTGAATCCCATCGTCGGGCTGACTGCCATCCCAGTAGTGGTAGTCATAGGAGGAGCCGTCTGTCCACTCAAAGTGACCCTCCTGGCACAGGGTGAGTAGAGAAAGGCCGTGATTGCAGAGCCATGCTTGCAGAGTGGGGGTCCCATGTACACTCCCATGTACACCCACTCCCTGTGGGAAGAGACTGCCACCACTCAGCAAAGGCCAAGCAGCTTGTCTGTGTTTTACAACTGAAAACTTACCCTGGAAAGCCCCAGCATTCACCTATCTCACAGGGGAAGCCCAGAAATTGAACACATTTCTTTTTTGACACACCCACCCAATCCTGTGTTCCTTTTCCCTTTTCCATTGATTTCCCACTATCTACAAAATGTTTGCTGGCACAGGACTGTTCTCCTGATGGTCTCAATTTTTCTTTGTTGCATATTAGACTATATATTTTCAGTGTGTCAGCTTCAAAAAGCTACAGGTTATCATGAGAAAGCAATAAAACCTGGTGATTTTTGACATTGGAAATGCTTTCAGTTCATTTGCTCTTCTTGGACCAGCAATACAATACACTTTCCATTAATCCATTCATAAAATATGATGTGAATAATCACTAATTATCAATCTATTAATTCTAGTAACACTTTTCATTTAAAAGCAGACCAGAGGGGATGAAATTACAACTTTCTCCCATGTGCTGCAAAACAGACCCTACACCACCACCTGATCAATGGGACTATAGGGAGCAAAGAATAAACCCAAGTGGCTTTCCCAGAGGAAAGCACAGGGCAGTGAAATTCTTGAGTCCATTTTCCACATGGCTACAGGGAGCTCTTACCTGCCTCAGGTCATTGAGTCCTGTCCAGATGTCAGTGGGGATTCCGGGCACACGGCTGTTCACCAGGTCATACACAAAGACATTTTCTTCCCAGCTGGAACACAGAGCAATGCAGAGCCACTGAGGGAGTGTGTCAGGCAAATGGTCAGTCATGTCCCTAAGCATTCACCCTGTGGCATGGCCAAATGGTTTCCCCACATCTAATTGCTGCTGATTGCTTTCCTGGGTCTGTGCAAGAGGTGTGTAGTGTGAGGAAGAGCTGGGGGAGAGGGAATGGAGGAAAAAGCCTGTATAATTATGTTGTATTTCTCTTTTTCAAGAGTTAAAACCTACAGGTTTGGGGAAATTTATGGAATAATATATCATTTTCCTGCCAGGCCAGGAAAAGGCATTTTTTACATTGCCTTAGTGTGCCCAGTGCATGAGAGTTGACCCAGTCGCTGCCGCAGAGGGATGCTGAAGCTGGGACATGACCCTGCAGCTGGCCCCAGAGGTTGTGCTGTGGACATGGGGCTTTGCCCCTGCTTTCCTTCTTCCCCTGGCTGTGCCAAGGTGGGATGGCACATTTCTGCACCCCTCACCTGTGGATGGAGGTCAGCTTGGCTGATCTGATGCCGATGGAGAACTCAGCACAATAGAGGTCGGCTTCAGCCCAAGTCTTGTTGATGGGGAAGTACCGGTAGCAATGGCCCTCGTACTCTGTCCAGAAGAGCGGGCAGGAGTAGGCATGGACAGGCTCCGGCATGGCTGGGGACAGAGCAGAGAACATCCAGCAGCTGATGGTGAAGCAGCATGGCCGGGCAGCCAAACAGGCAACGAAGGCAGCAGTTCCCAGCCTGACTCCCCCTCACCCAGGGCAAACAACTACCAAACACATGCATGGGGAAACCAACTGTTGCAGAAGCCATGCAGAAGTTTGCCAAAGCCAACCCACATTTTGTAAAATGGGTTTCTCAGTTTTAGTATCTGCCTAAATCAGGATGAACACTTCAAGCCAGTTTGACATTGGTTTAGACAGAGAGTGCTGGAAATAAAGACAGTGATATTTGCTGTTTGGGAAACCAAGATAATGGCTCCTGTCACCTCTACCAGGCACTACTGGAGCCGCAGTGCTGGGGTGGGAGCTGGTAGCCAGGGGCTGTAGGGTTATGGCTACAATCTGCCCTCCTGCAAGGACCCCTTGCACCTCCTCCCTTGAGCATCCCCCTCACCATCCCCTGTGTCCCTGGGCCCGGACACAGCTGTGCACATAAGCACGTGTTCGGTTTCAGCCCATAAATAGCTGGGTGAGGAGCCTGCCGCCGGAGCGGTGCCAGCCTATCTGCCTCCCACCACCAGATAAGTGCTCGAGCCTGTGGAGCTGATCCTCCTCCTTTACCACCTTTCAGAACAGCGGGGAAGTCACCCAAAAAGAGGCCGTTCAGGGGCAGAACACATTTCTGAAGCCTTTGCAGTTGCCGCTGTGTAAACACTGCAGTGGTGTTAACACATCCCTCTGACATCCCCCAAGTCATGCTCCCCCGTCGAGCAGGGAGGATGCAGCACACACACACCACACCACCCAGCACTAACCCCAAATCTCATGTCACAGTGACTTAACTCTCTCAGCTGCTGGTGTTTGGGCCTTGGGGAACTGCCAGCTCCCCCAGAATCAGTTCCTGCATCCCCATGGGGTCCTGATCCACTGTCAGTGCTGCTGCCAGAGTAGGCAGGCAGGGCAGGGGGGGCAGGGGGTGACGGCAGACGTCAGATGCCATGAAATTATCCAAGCAGCTAGCAGGCTCAAGCCCAGAGAGGTCAGGTTGGTGCTACAGGACCTGGGGTACTGAGGGGAATGGCTTTCCCTGAGGGTCCGGAGGGCAAAACCCTGCCAGCGGCAGCATGGGATTTGGGAGCAGTGTGAGCAGCATCAGCATGGGGAAGAGGAGGCACGAGGTGAATTCAAAGCAGCGGTGGGAGCGTTCCCGGAGCTGAAACCTTCCCTGTGCTAGGGCTGACAGCTCTGGGTGATAATTCCGTATTTCATCAGCTCTTTCCACGTGGGGATCTCTGAGCGTTTCAAAAACAGCCTCCATCCATTCCCTGGGTCCCTCCCATCACACACAGTCCCCAGGCAACAAACACAGATAGAAAGAGACTTTTTTAACCTCACGAGCAAGGGGCAGAGGCCAGGCTGACTGCAGAGCCCCGTGGGGCTATCACCCCACCTCAGCATCCCTTGACACCCCCTATTGAGGATCTGGATCTGGCAGCAGCTCTGCACCCCACAGCAACAAACCCACCAAGAGCAGTGAGGGGCTTGAGGGGCTCTCCCTTCCTCATGGGCTGCAGAGGACAAAATATAAGGCACATCAGGCTGGGAGAGCAGAATAGCTATAGGGGAGGGTGGCTAACCTGCAGCTAGCTCAATGGCAATCCAGGATTCAGCTGTCTGATTCATACATGGACCTCTTTGCATTTGGAAAACCCTTAGAACCATCCTAGGAAATGGAAACTATTCTACTGTAGCAACAGTACCAGGAACACTTGAGGGCTGATGTGATTTCCTGGGAGCTAAGCTCTCCTCCCTCTGTGAAACTCACTAGGGATCCCTGTCCCCACCAAAAGCAAAACACAGCAAGGAACAGGGTCAGACCCATGGGATGAGGCTGTAGCTTTACCACCATATCACAGATGAAGCACGTCCCCCCCATTCAGGACAGGACTGGGAGCTGGTCTCAGCTCCTGATGACTCCATGTTGCTGCTCCCTCCTGCTGAAGGCACTCTGGGTGTCTGTGGCAGACAGGCACCAGCCTCTCCCCCAGCAACAGGCTTTTATTATAGAAACTGTGTAGCTCCTCGAGGAACATTTCACCTCTAGCAGTCTGGTGGCAAAATTCACAGGGCTTAACCCAGCAGCATCCCAGCAAAAGGGGCCCTTCACTCCCAGGTGCTAATTGCAGTGGGAGTCCTGATGCCCTGGCTCCCAGCCACTTCCACAGCACCCCCATGGCCCAGAAAAATCACCTTCCTTCTGTTCAGAGCAGCTGAAACTGAGTCAGAGACAGAGACAGTCCTTCTTTGTTATTCCATACTGCTTCCCATTAGGTAGCATTAATTTGATGAGCTTCAGTGAACCAGAGGTGCCTGAAGGAATTTAAGGTTAAATATACCAAAAAGGAAAATACAGGAGGTCAGCGTTTAATTAGCATCTTTTCTCTTAGGTCAGGATCAGAGGCTTTGGCTGTCTCTTTAGAGAACTATTGCTCCCAGTTTCACAGGCAGGAACAATTGGGGGTGCTGCTTTATCTGGGGTCTTCCTTCCTTTGCTTATTTACGGTGCAGCAGTTTTAATCTCAGGGCCATGTTTTAACACAGCACACTCAAAATAGGTGTCCTGACCTGGCTGAGGACAAGATTCATATCAGGCAGCTGTTACTAACTCAGAAAAGCTGGAAAATGAGAATTTTGGGCCAGAAAGAGTTTCGTGCTCTCTGGGTTTGTGTCAGTGCCAACAAAACAGGAGCCTCCTCATTTCTTTACTAGCTGAGACCCACTGCAGAACCACCAGGAAAATCACTTGTGAACCTCTTGCAGAAGCTGGTACTGTTTTGCCAGAAAGTTTCACATCCCCAAGTGGCCACTTTCCAGTAAGAAATAATTCATTGCAAAAATCCCAGCTGGTATCATAAGATGTTTTTATTCCAGAATGATACTGGAAAAGATAAAATACCAACTGTGTGACTCCTACTGATGCAGCTAGCGAAGAGCAGGCTTTTTCCTGAACAGTTTCATCCCAAGGTGCAATGGTGCCTCAACTCCAGTGATGTGCAGGTTTGAGATAAAAAGTCTGGGGCTAGGACAAGGTTGGCAAGAGATGCCCATGCAGAGAAGACTCCCAGGGTGTTGCAGCTCCATCAAAGAGTTTTGGACAGCACAGAGGACCAGATCAGTGCTGGCAGCAGATGGTCCTCTTGCTGCAGAGTGTTGAAGAGCTCTGTTTCACCAACAGCTGATGACTTACCACAAAGTTTAGAGACATTAAGAGACACCTCACTGAAACACTTGGTCTTGAGACACCCTCCCTTGGCACATGCATAAGCTAATGCTACCATCTGACCTGAAAAAAGCAAGTGAACCTCTTCAGCTCTTGGCAAGTGGCTGGGCTTGGAGGGTGTCCATCAACACTCAAGAGGCTTATCTGAAATTCATGCCAATGGAGAAGAGCTGAGGAGATCCCCATTGTGTGGAAGGCTGGGTCATTTCCAGGGCAGAGCTGCCTGCAGAGCCCTTCTGCTGGTGATGCTGAGAGAGTGGGATGGGGACCACTCCCCAGCTGATGGTCAGAGCTGGGGCTCAGGACGAGCATCCTGGTGCTCACCAACACTGAATCACCCCTAACCAGCACAGAACCATGGGGAAGGCCAGCAGCATGGCTTTGACCCCATGTTGGCAATGCTGGGGCAGAGGGTGATTATAGCAGGTGGGTGAGACAACAGGGGAGGCCCAAGACACCCCCAGGACAGCTTCAGCTAGGGGTTTCAAAGTGCCAGCTAAGTGAGACCTCCATCTCACCACAGTCTTGACACAACAACCAGCCCACACCCTCTTTATTGAATAAACTTTAAGAATAAAGAATAAAACAGGGGTTTGATGGGCAGGAGCATGTAGCAGGGGCTAAGACAGCACTATTATGTGACACTGGGACACCTCAGGTCACCCATGGCTTTTAGGAGCACATCCTTAAGACCTGACACTATAGTCATCACAGACAAAAAGTCACACCTTCATGTTGCTTGCAGTATTTGTCTTTCATTAAGAGATGACAAAGATGACCTTCAGAACAAGCAGATCAGGGATGGGGTTTTGGCCTCTGTGTGCCTGGGGTGGACATATGGAGCTGCAGGGGATGACATCTACTGATGGACGTGAAGCTCATTTAATAACTGGGCAATATTTCACACTCTGAAGTTTCTTCAGGCACATGTTACAAATTTCCAAGTGAAATACTAAACACCAGTTGAAGCACATTGGAAGTGACATCCTTCACACAGAGGGCTTTGCTTTTTAGAATCCTGTAATGAAACCAAGCTGGTTTTGCAGCTTCCAATCTTCTGCCAGGTATGCTTGGCATTGTGAGGCCACAGCAGCGCTCCTGCAGCCGGCACTAATAGATAGGAGTTATCTTGCAGGGGGTTTTTCCTCCTTAATTAGTTTTGGCAGAGCTCCCACAGATTAGGTGTCTGGCAGGAAAGCCGAGCTTGCATCGATCCTTTTTCTCACAGAGTCACTGAACGACACTCTGGGAGTCCCTTTCTGCTCACATTCCCCTATAAATCTAAGCAGGGTGTGAACAAACTAAGAGCAGTGACTCTCACTTGCACCAGCTCCATGAAAAAGTTTGCAAGAAACTTCAGTGACGCACAGCAGTGGCTATCAATCACCAACAGCTCAAGAAAATAAGAAGGAAATGAGAGGAATCCTCTATTTGTGTACACTTTTCACATGCAGGAAGTGTGAGTAAATAAATGGGGAGCCACAGTGGATGCTCCAACCTGTCCTGATGGGCTGTGTGGCTGCACCACTCACACATGTGCCTCCCTCCAGTTATTTCTACCCCAGCCATTCACAGACGATGGGGACAGCTGAAGGTCCACAGCACCATGCCAAGTGAGCACATGTTGCTGAAGGCAGAAGCGCAGTTTCTTGCAAACAGAAACAAAGCCAGCCGAGGGACAACTTCTATAGCTCGTGAGAGAGAGACTGAAGCTGCTCTTGTCATGTTCTCACAATGAAGAAGAAAGTTGATTTCAAGGCAAATCAGAGGCTTGTGGAGCAGTCAGAGAAAGTGGGAAGCCAGCTGCTGACCCTGCAAGAGATACGCACCCTTCTTCCCCAGCTAAAGGCATCGCCTTCACCCCAGCCGCAATCAGTGTTTTGCACTCACCTTGGCTGATCTTTATGTTGGTCTGAGGGAAAGCCTGGGCAGTGAACACCGCCGTGGAGAGGAGCGCGAACACATCCCACCCGGTGCCCATGGCCAGGAGGGGGGACAGCGCTCCCAAACCGCGCAGGCAGCCGGCTGCAGGGGTCACCACTCTGTCCGGGACCTCCGAGCTGTGCCAGGGAGGCTGCCGGCGCGGAGCTGGATATAGGGGCTGTGCAGTTCCCTCCCCCAGAGCAGCGGCTCTCCCGGCGGCACACACCTCCCACCAGCGCTGCCGGATCCCGGCCGCGCTCATCGCATCACACCCCGAGGGACCAGCGCCCAGAACTTCGCCCCAGCCTGGTTCATGGGGCGCTCCCAGAGAACCTTTGTCACACGCTGCAACCAGGCAAGGAAATCCCTGATCTACCCCATGTGCTTCCTGAGACATGATTATGTGTCCCCACTTGAGCACTACCCAGCTGGCTGCCTTCCTGCAGGGATGCTGGTAGGCATCAGCGGCCAGGCGCAGAGGGGCTCGGGGCGGACCTCCACCTTGGGGTGACTGAGCAACATGCCCTTTGCCTGCTGTGCAAGGCTGGCAGCCCACAGAACACAAGACATGGTTAGAAGCTGGAAGCAAGGGCTGTGTTAACAGGGGAAGCTGTAGCAGTTGGACACCCCAGGTCAGGCAGAGAGGGTGCCAGGACTGCAGGGGAGCACTGCCTTGTGCAGGCTTGGCACAGCCTGCAATTGTGGGGTTTAACCCGGTTTGTGCTTTTATTTATTTATAACCATAGACAGGCAAAGCTTTGACACAATAAAATATCATGGAAGAGGGCATCACCAGCTGTGTGGTAGGTCCAAGGCTGATTCAGGGACTCACACTCTGCCCATCTGCCAGGCCCATGCAGTCCTGTAACAGCAGAAAACCTTCAGCATCAGGCAGCAGTTGTATTGTTAGCAGTCTATATGACCTACCATGTCTCCTTCATGTGGTCAAGTTTCTGGAGGAATTAAACTCCAGATTTTTCAAAACTCACTGGTTAGGGAAACAGTACAGACAAAATACCATGGAATTGTGTGGTCCCACTCCATTTCCAATTTACACCTTAAGTGAGCATTGAATGAACTGCTTAGGAACACACTCAATGGTATTCCCTTTTTATTCTTAGCTACAGGTTAAAGTTTTCAGCATTTCTGGAACTTCAGTTAGGATGACCAATTTTTACAGGCACGATCCAACTAGAAACAGTTTGGGGTGACACAAAACTTTCAGTATAGTAAAACATCCAGACTTACTCCAGAGGCAGTAACTAATTCAATCAACTTTCATATATTAAATTTTCTTTCCATTAAGTAAAACCTTCTAAGAAAACTCCTCCCCCTGTCCTTCCATTTGCAGTTCCATACATTCATCTGAAAATGTATGTCTCAAGGAAAAGCATACTGATGAATCAGAGCACAAAAAATGAAGGAATTTTGATTACTAGAAACCAAGGCATGCCTTCTCCCTTCTTAACTGTTTGCCATCCCCAGATAAAACCAGTGTTACAAGCAATTAACAGCAAACTATGGAACAAAACTCTTTGAGCATATTAATCTACTCCCAAAGCACAAGTGTTTATGCTTAAAGAGGGAGCAGAGACCCAGAGTAACTTGAATGCTGTCTCTAGCAGCAGATCCCCAGCACAGGGGGAGCACTGAGCTCCCTGTGCCCAGCACAGCAGCTGTACACCAGCTTTGCTCCCAGCGCAGGGAGAGTACACACACGTCGTGCACGCAGATCTGGCTGCAGCTCCAGCTGCACTTGGGGTTATCTTCTGATTTCACAAAGCATGAGATGGGCTGGATGCAGCCCCAGAAGCACAGCCATGTCTCGTGTACTGAGCGCTTCTGCTCTTCTCTGGCCTCACACTGTTTTCTGATTGCCCTCCAGGTCAGGAGCTCCTCAATGTGCTTCCATCCTGCTTTATTGACCTCTCCTAAGGCTTCCCTCACCAATTTTTGTCATCATATGTACATGACACCCCCCTCCCTGTGAAACAGATACCTCATGTCTCCAAGGACAGACTAAGGGGCAAGAGTGCCTTCTGTTCACTTTCATCCCCAATGCTTGAGCAAAGCATGTGGCAGGTCTCAGATCAGCTTCCATGGATGCCAGAGCTCTTGCTGCTGTCCATAGATACCACGTAGAAGAACATTAATGTCAATGGCAGTGACTGTTGAAACCACAGCCCCTTGTCTGAGCCTGAGTTACAGGAAGGGGCTGTTCTCCTACAATGTGTTTTCCCAGGAGACTCCATGGGCTCCCTCTCCACTGTGATTCATGGATAAGACAAACCAGAAGGAAGCCAGAGAACAGAGATTTACTATCAACCTCGCTGCAAGACAGAGGAGGAGTTTCACCTTGCAGAGTTACAACTGAAACCCACCATCCGCAATATACTCGGAAAGAGGATGCCCATGGACAGCCCTGCAGTAGCCACTGTCCCCACCACACAATACACACAGTTGTGCTGCCAAGCAGCCATGAGCCATATACTGTGGTCAGTAAGAAGGGAAGGTGCTTCACCAGGGGACTGCGTGCACAGCCACACCAACAAGGTGAGCTCCCACCTGTATTCATGCCCAGCCACAGCAACCAGGAGAAAGTTCAGCAACAAGGTCACCAAGGCTCTTTTTTGACATCCTCTGTCCAACACCATGCCCTACCTGGGAGCAGGGTATCCACACTTTTGATTTCTCTGAGCCACTGAGAGACAGCTTCTAGATACAGAGCAGAGAGAGCATCTCTTGGAGCCTCCTTGCATTCTCTGCATTCCTTCCTCCACAATGGCAGGGTCACCATATCAGACTTGGCTGTTGCATGGAGAACACATATGATAATGCTCTGAGTGCAGAAGAGAACAAAGCACCCACTGCAGTGTAAACTGGAGGAGGTCCCAGACTGAATGCTAGTATCAGAGTTACAACACAGACCTTCATACTGGAGCACAAACATCCTGAACAACAGCAAGGATATTGACCAACACAGACATCTGCCCAAACAAGCACTAAGCTTTTTAAGACTGGACTAACTGCAGCAGCCAAACAAATGGAGGTGAAATAGTCACATGTATGCATTGATTTCTTTCAAAAAAAAAAAGGAAAAAGTTAAAAGTAAGGAGATAATGGAGCTTCATTCTGTGCTGCACTTGATGAACATAAGGGAGGGAGATGGCTGCTGCCTGCCCTACCACATGCCAGCTCTTGGATGGTTATTGCTCTGAAACCCGAGGACCAGCATGGCTGCAGGAAGGCTCTGCACTGCAGGGTGCATGAAGCAGGCCACAGGCATGGGTAGAGGCCAGGGGCTACCCCCAGTAATTTCACAGGTCACCTAGGGAGCAGATACAGCCAGAGCCCAGGGCCCATCCACACCTCTGTTCCATCACAGCAGCACTGATGTGGCAACAGAGCCAAACCTATGATGCCTTCCAGTCTAACACAAATAAACACTGCTGAAGACAGAACAGATGTCTCTTCCTCCACAATTAAGACATGGAAAGACAATAGAGTCATGAGCCAGTCCAGCTGTCTTCTGGGCAACGCCTTTTTTGTTCCATTTCTTGAATGGGCTGTAAGCCAGGTACAGATTTTTATGCAGTCTCAAGGTTGATAAAGAGAGAAATAAACAATAATAATATAGGCCCACCCCTGCAAAGAATCAAATCCCAAAGCCTAGTGCAGAAACTTGACACTTCCACTCTGCAGTGTGTCAATGTGTTCTGGTTGGGAACCAATGGCTCACTCACTGGACCAATCTCCACCATCTGGTCCCTCGTTTCTCTCAAATGGCTCCTGGTTCACCTGCAGTGAGTAACAAGGGGGCAAAAGCCAACATCTTGGCTTTTCTTGTGCCACAAATACAACCAATGGAGCTCAACACAAAGATGAATTCTGCCAACAAGTATCACCCCAGTCTGCGTGCCACAATTAAATAGAACTTTATTTTCAATAAATATACAATCTGCATCAATACAAGACAATATGCCGTGAAAAAATAAAATGTACAGAAGCAACCAACGGGACAGCTTGACCGTAGCTAAGTTCACTTGGTGACCTGGAGAACTACCTGGGTTAACACACACAACACAGAAAGAGCCACTGCAGTCTGGGGGAGAACTGAAATCATGTATTTTGGGTCTTGTTAACTGCAAAAGCCTCCAGAGCAGGTTTCTTTTGCACAACATGGTTTGAAAAGACATGAGCTGGCTTTGCCAGTACAAATGCTATTGGAAATGTTTGCTTTGCTACATCATCACTGTATCTACTGGATGCACACAGGCTGCTATCGAGAGTGGCACATCTCACCGCTGACATGACATCGCATCCGTTTGACTCGGGGCTGCACTGCTGCACACGTGCCCCAGCACACACATGTATGTACTAACAGGAGCTTAATTCTGTTAAACTAGAACAAGGACAAAACTGGAGTCAGAATCGATTTCACCACAGGTTCTACCACTTAAAAAAATATTCTAGCCTAATTACCACGTTCACCAACAAGAGCACACAGGTACTTATATCTCCGAGAGAATGAGCCATGGATTTGACTGGAAGGACAGCGGAGGCAACTCCCAACTCCTCCACCTGCTCAGCGCTTGCCGCAGCACCTCCCCACACAGCCTGGCCACACTGCCATGTGGGATGTGAACAGCCAAGTGATGCCGGGTGCGAGCAGCAAGAGGTCCAGCCAGGAGGGACACCGGTGGTCCCAGGGCAACAGCCGGGGCCCGGTGGGACATGGTTCACAGAGGCCAGTGTGGCCAATTGGGTGCCGGCACACACTTCAATCCAACAGAGCTGCCATGGGGTGCGTGTAGGGTGTGAGGTGGGGTGGTTCGGTCGGTGGTTTATTCATGTGCCTTGTCCACCTGCTTGGCCTGGGTGCTGTTAGTCCCCACCTCATGTTACCTCCAGGGATGCTGGAGACACGCGGTCGCACTCCTCCCGGGACCTCAGGCTGTGCCATTGCTCCACAGCCGTCCGGTGAGCATTGAGCATCCGGCGCCAGTGGTTGGACTCAGGGGCACCTGTTGAGTACTGCCCGATCACGATCCTCCCAATGAAGTCATTGCTGCTCTTCACATTGTGCCCATACACTGGGGGGAGCAGAGACAGACTGGTCAAGGCAAGGACATTGCTTGTTCACCCAGAGCCCTGCCCCCAGCAAGCCAAACGTCCTGCAAATGCCCTCTCACACAGCACACCAGATGCCAGTGTTATTGGTATATAGCTCAACATCTCAAAAAAAAAAATTAGAGACCAAATCAGGATTTTGAAAGGGATAAGAAGCTGTACTACCAACCGAAATACAATTCAAACAAATGACACAAATCTGCAGTTATCATGGTATTTAGCAAAAGTAAAGTAGAATCATAGAATGGTTTGGGCTGGGAGGGACCTTAAAGGTCATCCAGTTCCAATCCCCCTGGCAAAGGCAGAGACACCTCCCACTAGACCAGGTTGCTCCAAGCCCCATCCAACCTTGCTCTGAAGTAGAATTACATCAGGTAAAGACATCACAAAAGCTCTGCCTGGGTATAGTGAAACAGTAAAAGCAGACAAGCAGCCTGCATCTGTGTAAAGGAAGAAGCAGCATCTCAAACTGTCCTCCTCCAAACACAAGTGTCATGAACCACTCCAGGCTAATCAGTAGCCTTCCTAACCCAGACAGAAGCCACACACCTACAGGCTATCAGTGGGATATTTATACAGAAATAGTTTGCCATAATTATCACTGCAGTTACTTATTAGAAGTCCAGGAAAGCAACCAAAGGAAAGACATCATCCCAACACCTCATCCTTTGGATTAGCCTAGTCTCATGGAACAAAAGATCACAGACAGCAGCAAACTCTAATGATGGGCCTGATCCCAGGAAAGTTAGCATGCTCCCACTGGACAGGAGCAAAAGCACTTTGCAAATCGAAGCCCTGTCTTGGCTCATTAGAAAGTTCAACAAAGAGTCTGTGCAAGCTGCAGCCAGAATATCCACAGGCAGTGGCTGGAATATCGAGGATTTAAAAATCTCCTCAGGGAAGAGAGGGATTTTTAAGAACAAATGTCTGCAGGGGCTCCAAATCCACCCAGCCTTGTACAGCAAGAGCAAGTTCAAAGGGGGAAGAGTACCCTGGCATGGAGCCCAGTGCTGCCCCTGACAGCAGCACCAGCTCCAAAGGGCTGCTGGAAACAAGCGCTGGCAGCAAAGCCACAACTGGGATCCCTCATGGCAACATGCTCTGGTGCAGCACGCACACTTCCAGGCAGGCAGCACCCCGAGCACTAAACACTCAACCTTGCTTTTAGCCACACATCTCTGTCAAGGCTGTGTATTTCCTACTATACCTGTTCCACAATTACTGTAATTAGTATGCGTGCTACCCAGTATCTCTACCATCTCCTTTCTTTGCAAAGGCTGGTTCCTAGCTACTGCATCTGTATGGGATCTTGCTCTGTGTGATGCAGGTACTACCTGCCAGTGTGTTCCCAAAACAAGCTGTACGAGGTTACATCTCACTTTATACCTTCTGACAGCTCTGACACACACAGTTTATGGGCAGAAATGCTACTGCTCATCAAATTACCTGGGGACATTTTTGATAATGGCAACTCTTCAGATGTCTAAATCATTTCTCCAAATCATTTCTCCAAACAAATACAATGAATAGCAACTATTCTGAAACTCAGACCATTGTAAGTTTACCTTCCAACCAGTTAACAATTAATTGGGGTGCCACCCCCATTAAGAAGACTTCATCTCTTCTGCTTGTCGCCATCACTTACATAGAAGTGATGCTCTCAGCTCTCTGTGACATGTTGCCAAGGAAGTGCCCTGTCGAGAGGCCAGGCTGCTGTTACTTGGAAAGGCCTTTGAGAACATGGTGAAGAATTTTAAGCTGTCCATCTCCAGCTAGTGCACAGCTTGTCAGTTATTAACAAGTTCTCCTACAAAGCAAGGCCTGACAAGTACCACAAGCATGACTGTGCTAAATGTTCTGCTATGATTTATTGTCCTAGAGAAATCAAATATTGTAATAAAATCACATAAAAGTACCCCCAAACCAAACACCTCCCTAGTTTTCTTATGTAGGATGAAAGAAGATGAAGCCTAATCCTGGGAGACAATACCAAGTAATTTAAATCTTAAAGACCATCAATTAATTACAGGGTAAATTAACAGTGGAGAGGTACCTAAGGCACACCAATTCTTCAAACCCAGTCCATGCCAGGACTGTAAAGCAGGTAGGTGTGCTAACCTTGATTTCACTGTTGATCCAAGTCCTTTGAATTTTTCTAAAGCATCTTGCTAATGTCACCATGTCAGGTAATTAGCATGTTGATTCCCTTAGGGTATTAATAGGCTAATTATACAAGCATTGTTGCTTCTATCATTAGCTAGTTTAGACAGCACAGAGGTAGACTTCTTGCTGAAGAACAGGGAAGACATTCAGAGAATCACAGAATAGCAGAAGCTTCCCAGGGAACCCCTCCCAACTGAGCTCTGAGCAAGCTAAAGTATGCTCTTCTAAAATACAAACCTTGAGCATGCCCTGCCTGATCCCAAACTCCACAATACTGGCATCACTGCAGCCAAGGCTGTCAGTAACTGAGATACTACCAAGGCAGGATTTCTTGGTTCCAGCAGTGCCTCATTCCTGGTTGGCACATCTAACGTTTGTGTGAGGAAGCAGTCCTCTACGTATTCCAGGAAGGTGACAGGTGACATGTGATCTGCTGCATTCTTCTTCCACCATTTTCCAAGGCTAAATCCTAAATGCTCACACACAGACCGTAAGAGGTGGCACTAGGTTCAACCTCTGGTACACAACCTTGCAGCTTCATTGCAGCAGGTTTCTGAAAAGATGAGTGATGTTTGTGTGCCAGAAATCCAGCTTCATGAACCTTTACAACTCAAGGACATGCCTTTCTTGCTTTATTCCCCTTTTTAAATGACAAATTTGCTGGTGATTGAGCTGCACAGAGGTATTGTGTGGTCCCTACCTAGGGGACGGTGCTAAAGTTGGTACTGCAAAAATAAGCCCTTTGCTTATGTTGGGGAGCATGATTTTCCCCATTGCTGTCACCAGTTCTTCCAAGAACAGCTTGGAAAGGAGACCTGTAGGAGCTGACACCTGCCTTGGTTGAAGGGGACCTGCCGAAGCAGCAGGCATCCACAGGAAGACCTGAGACCAAGCCCACACCTTAGGAGGAAAAAGGCTCCTGCTCTTTCCTTCCAGCTTCTTCCACAGTGGGTAGAGGTGAAGCCCTTGTGGTCCAGCCGATGGGACCTGCACCACTCCGAGCACAGGTCATGGTACAAGTAGATGGAGCTGTATTCCCCGATGTCTGAGCATCCCCTTCCAGAGCCTGACAGGAGCTCAGAGTAGATTTCAGATTAAATCTTCCCTTGGCCACAAAAAACCCAGTAACTCCATGGAGCTGCTTAGAAGCAGAAAATGAGGTAATTACCATTTAGGGTTTTAGACTGACCCAGACTCTGATTATGGACAGAAAGACACTGCTTTCCATTTAAGAAACCTATTCTCCTGACAGAAACTACACACCTGATGTCATGAGCTCTTATTCTATCATCACAGTAATTTACACAATAGCAACACCCATTTCTAGACTAACACAGAACAAAAAGCAATTAAGGAAGCAGAGGTCAAACCAATTCCTTCTGCAGCTGCTCTTTATTGAGGGATGCATTTGGAAACACAAAGACTTCTTTAAAAAAAAATAAATCTCCTTATAATAGAAATGTTGAAAAATAAAAGAAAATTGAGTTCACTTACATTCATTAAAAGGGTTGGATTTTGAGGACAAGTAACACAATGTAAATAAACCATTTTCATGTTATATTCTCATTGATGCAGTGCTCCTGCATGATCCATATCAGACTGATGAGGGCCTGGGTGCTACATTAAACTTTTCTTTGGGGTAGGGGCAGATGTCCCTGTGGGTCTTCAATGCAGGAGGGGTGGCTGGGTCACAGTCCCATGGCCTGTCCTCCTCCCACAGGGCTAAGCAGCACAGCACAGCAGGTACCAGGCAATGAACAGCCCAGAGCTGTACCCCATCAGCAGCAGGGACTGCCAGGAGATGCGCTGGGACTTGGAGCTCCAACATTTGGCTCCAGGGGGCAGCTCCAGCCTGAGCTTCCTCTTGGCCCCTACCAACCGCAGATGGAATTGCTTTTACCCAGTTTCGCGTTCACTGCATAACCTGGCACTTTCCCCTGAACCATGAGGTTGCCTGTGTGGCATCAGCCCTGGCACCAGATCCAGACAAAATGTCCTTACCTCTACACTGAGACTTGCAAACCAAGTAATTGTGAAGAGCATGACTGCACAGTATTTGTGATTTACAAGCTACAGGCAATAGTAAAATTTAAGCTGTCATTTCAGATACTAATTCATCCTTTGATTGAACACATTAGCTGCTTGAAATGACCAAGAAGAAGCACTAATTCTGAACATTTCCTTTCCTTAAGCTAACTTCAAAGCTATCAGTACTATTATGTGATGGGGGACAGGCTTTAGCAGCAGCACCTTGCTCAGCTGGGGCCACAGAGCATCTGCATCTTCTGAAACCCCTCTGCCAGATGAGCCCAGCAGTTACTCAGCAGTTACGCCTGCACTGCTCCACTGAGTACAGCCACACCGTGCCTCTGCTGCCGCCTGCAGCTGCCAGAGCCCCTTCGGCAGCTTCCCCTCTGCTGCTGCCTCTCCAGGAGGAAAATCTCCAGGCAGAGAAACTTCAGCACACTGGAGTGGGTGAGAGCTCTGACACCAAGAATTTAACTCTAGTTCAGTCACCTACATCACTCATCTGCAACGCAATTAAAACCATTTAACTCTGAAGAAAATAGCAAGCAGGAATGCTTGCTGTTTTTCATATCTTCTTACTCAGTGTAGGGATCACGCAGAACATGTTCACCCAGTTTATACTGGGTTTATACACCTTGGTTTATACACTGGGTTATACAGCCAGCTTGCATTAGCTTATTTACAGCACAATTACAACACACCACCACCTAACTCTAACAAGTTGCCCCTAAAGTTTTCTACTTTTTAGGTTGTTTTCAATGCAATTTGTTTGCATCCAGCATATTTTAAAAGGCCTTAAACAAGAGAGCACTCCTCACTGCAACTCATGTGCACCCCTCTGACACACAACATTGGCACACAACATGCCAGCTGGCATGATTACAGAGTCAGCCCACTGCTGCAGGCACAGCCACAGGAACCAGCATCCCAGTGGAAGAAACCCTGAAGGTATTAGAGGGCCCTGCTCTCTTCCTCCTCTCTACAGGATAAAGCTATTCATTCTAAATATTAGAGAGAAAAAATCCACCTCAACTTTTAGAACTCATCTAGAGGAGAATATCTGGTGCATCGGTCAACCATCAGGCATGGAAGTCATTGACTAAACCCTACCTACCATTGTACACCTGCAACTGCTGTTGCCACAGGCTGTAGAAGTTTGGTGCCCTTGACCCACCAAGCTAGGAACCAAATAACCACCTACATAGTAGATATTCTTACTGCAAGGGCTGTGCAGCGCAGGCACACCTAACCCTGTAGCCATGCCTGCTGTAAAACACCAGAAACCTTCATCCACCAGCACCTGCTCCAGCAGCCACACTGCACACTGTGCCCAGACACATCCTCGGAGTACAGCCAAACCAAGGAAAAAGGGAAAAGTAAGCAAAGGCATGGCCAAGGCTGCACACAGGCAATTGAGCCGCAGTGTCTCCCTGGGGACACAGGTCTCAGCAGACCATGGGGTCTCTGTCAGGAACCACAATCCTGTTGGCACTGACTCATCAGCACTTCCCTACGTTAGCCTCAGGACTTGGCAGGGTCTCAAGTGCTCTGTTTCACACATAGGCAATGCTTCCTCCCCCACCCTTTGCAGGCAGAAACCAATGTCCAGGCTTTTCTGTGCTGGCTGTTGAGCTCTGCCACCAGCTGTAGTGGATCTGAGCTACAAGGTTAAGCAGGTCTGAAAACTACTTCTGAACTGCTTGACATCAATATTGGAAAGCTGTTCAGCACAAGAAGGCTGCTGCTAGGAGCAGGCAGCAGCAGGACTAATAATGCACACTGCAAAGGTCACAGGTGCAGACCAAATTCTGCCCCTTGCTCCTTGCACATAGCCCGTGACATTTAGTAGAGAAGAAAGAGAAGATGCAGTGATTTCATATCTATCAATTTAATCTCCATCAGGCTCTGATGTGCATGTAAAACTCACTTCCCAACATCTCCTCCGTGAGGCTGCTCCCTGCAACGTCTGAACCTGCCCAGCTCCATAGGGAATTGGTACCTCTTGAGCACATGGCCAAATCCTGGCCATGCACAGACCCACCACAGCTCCAGTATCCAGCTGCTGCTCCATAGAGGGGAACACTACCACAGCAAGGAAACTCCCCTAATAAACCACTTGCCTCCTCCACCTCCTCTAAGCGCAGCCCCTGTGCTCTGGCTGGGGCAGCCTGGGAAGAGGACCCTGCAGATGCACCCAGTGGTGCCCCTGAGCCAAGCATTCAGCTAATTGCGGTCTGATGTCAGACAGGGAAAGTCCCATAGGAGAGATCAGGGACCCAGGGAGCAGGGAAATGCACAAGCATGTCTCACAGAGGTCTCAAGGACATGCAGAGATGACACTTCATGAAATTATCTCATCAGGAGACGCTGGAAAAACAGACTGGATGCACCTATTGCAACAGCCTGGAGCATACTGAAAAGCAGCACCTCCAGTTGCCTTTTTCCACCTCCAATTCCTCTTTTTATTTTTTCTTGTTTTTAATTGCATCTCCATTCTCTGCACTATGCGCCCCAGATCCAATAAAGCACATGAATGGCTTCATGCATATTTATACACCTCACAGGAACAGGCTCCAGCACCAGTGCTGTGCAGCACCTGTAAACACGGACAGGGATGGCCGCACAGGACAGGCAGCCTCTGCCAGTAACTCATGTGTCTCCTCCAACACCCATGGAGCCAGGCACAGGCATTTCAACTCCAGACACTGCTCTGCCACCCAGAGCGGCTCCTGCCGCTGACATTTTTCATTTGGTACACAGAAGATTATGGCCTTGTGAGAGGTTTGAACAATTTCTTTCATCACGGCATGAGCCAAATAAGATGAAATGCTGAGGTTGAGACAGGCATGACACTGCTTAAATTAATGGGCTTGGCAAAATGAGCAAGCACTGACAAGCAGCCTGGACAGAGGAGTGTTTGCTACTTTCTTCAGGAGAAAAAGATTCCCAAATATTCCAGAAAGCTCCAGGACAAGTAGCTTCTGCCATGTCTGCAATGTGGTTATTAACTAAGTCTGTCCACTTGAAGAATCTAATTTTGCCTTCTAAGCAAGCAACAGATGAGCTCAGGAAGCGTCAGCATTTTGCTCTCACCAGGATTAACAGTGTTTTGCTCCTCCTTGTTAAAGCAGCGAGTATGCAAAAAAAAGCCAAAACCATCCCTGGATCATCTTCCCTGAGTCTGAACCGTGCTCAGGGCTGCAGGACCCACTTAGCACCTCCAACTGGCCCCCACTGCCTGCACCTGTCATGGAAACCAGGAAGCCACAGGTGGGGACCTGGAGGATGGAGAACAATGGAGATGAATTTTGAAGCCCATGCATCACTCCTGCTGCACAGAGGCTCCTCAGGGCAGAGTGGTCACCAGGAAGCACATCTCCCCATGCTCCTCTCCCACCAGCCCAAGAGCAGGAGATACCCCACGAGACCTGCCAGGTCACTCCATGTGACCACAGGATGCTGGGTGGAAGCACTTCGCTCTCTCCAGACCCAAGCACGAAGCATATGGTGTCTGGTGCATAAATACATGAAGTATTTTATAACACCAGACACAAAGGCCAAATCCTGATCTAAATTAAACAGGTATAAATCCCCAGAAAATCCAGTGCTGACATCAATGGGTTTTTCTTTTTTTTTTCCCCCTTTGGCTAAGATAGGATTACACAGGTTTAGGCACAAATCAGATTCTGCTTCTGAGCAACAGATCTGTGGAATATACAGACAGTCCAATACTTCAGAAACACACATCTAATAGACAATAAGAAACAATTTTCTAGCAGCAAGTTGCCTAATTATCTATCCATCTGAGAGATGTTATGGTGCTCAACATGATAGCATTTCAAAACAGAAACCACTTCTTTCTCCTGCATCCCAGCACGGAAAAGAAAACCTAATCATTTGCCTCATATATTAAAGAAGATTCCCCTCCACCCCTCATATTTGTGTGCAAAAGACAAAATACCTGGATACTTCTTTATGGGAAAGGAAAAGCAACAGGAAAAAGGAGAGATGAGCACTTGTCTGAAGCAACAAGTCAAAATGTACATGTGTAATGACCCCAAACACATCCTGGCTTCCACCCTTGCAAATGGGCACCTAAAGATGATGCTGGCATCTGAAGGTCACGTTTTCACACAGCCAGATAAATCAAAATTCAGGTGTTTTTCTGGAGAAGCCTGAGGAAAAAAAAACCACTATCAGCCTTCAACCTGCTCAGCTAATTGGAACATTTGGAAAATGGCCTGTTATTTACAAAGGTACCACTGAAAAGCCTTGCTATGTCTGCATCCCATCCATGAGACTTTTACAAATCTATTGCAGCACAGGCAAACACCAAAAGCATCACCTTGTCTCCAGTGTCTACGTCACAGTCTGACCACCAAAGCTGATGGGAAAAACAGGAATGGTTATAAAGTTGAAGGAGCTTCAGCCATCTTCTGCTCCACCAGGACTTAAGAGACCCAATGCTTAGAGACCTGACTTTAGGACTCACCCAGAATGAATCCTAGTTAATTTCCAGCTGCAGTGACTAAGTGTGGGTCTGTGAGGTGTAAGCCTCCGGTGCAGCAGCTTTTCCCCTCCTCTTAGCCTGGGCTCACTTGGAAGGTGAGGTCTAGAGCTGATGATCTCCAAGCAGCCTTTCTGCCAGGTCAGGGCTGCCCTCCTCCCCACCACCTCTGACTGACCCAGAAACTCTCCTATATTGGTCTAAAGCACCCCAAAACATTTTCTATAGAACATCCAACTAATGTTCATTAGACAACATACAAAATTAAACTGGTCTGCAGCAGAGCATCCCCAGCATCCCCAAGAGTGGGCCAGAGCTGTGCTCACCAGGGGCTGTCTGTGCCATTAGTGACCACTTTCTTCAGATACAGAAACATCCCAAAGTATCCACCTCCAACAAGAAGTTAGAATTTCAAAGAAGACTCAATTCCTCTCCTCTCAAGTTGTAATGCCACAAAAGCAATGAATATGCTCAAACAGGCAGCATTTGGTGAAAGCAAACCAAACTACCCAGAACTGCACCATTAGCAACACACACCAACAGTGACTTTTTTCTCCTCTAAAAACTCCAACTTGATTAAATGGTCCTTAATTTTTCCCAAAGGCGAAGGGAAAGAGAAAACGAGCCAACAGAGGACCAGGTATATTGCTACTGAGGAGCAATCTGTTATCTTAATCAAGTACTGCACATTACAGGAAGTTAATTAGAGTTAACTAATTGGAATAAAGCATCAAAGGGATCTGGGGGTCTGAAGACTTGCATTGCTACAGCACTTGGTGCACAGACAACTTGATGGCACTGTTAGTGCCTCTCTGCAGTAGCTATAGAAACCCCAGCTATAGGTGTGCAAAGAGTCACTGCTCAATGCTACCTCAGGAACTGAAATACATAAAGAAATTCCATTTAAAAATTGGCCCTAAATCTTTATAGAAGATAGGCACAGTCCATTTTTAAAACATAGTGAAAAGTGAAGAGAATCATATAAAATCCTATGAATGGTTCAAAAGGGAGTGCCTGTGGGTTGCATCCTCAGCCAGTACTTCAGATGAAGATCTTACCAGCTTTCACACACGTAACAAGGCCATCTCTCCATCAATATGTAAACCCTATCTGAGCCACTTCCCTGGCCCAGCCAGAGCATCCTGTCCTGCTGGAGCCATGGCCACCTTTCACAGGGAATCAGTGCAGTGGGATGAGCCCCACCACTGCTCTCCATCAGACACCACCAGCCCTGATTATTGTCCTAGCTCCTGCTATGCTCTCAGCCAGTTCAGACAGCAAAGAAGGTTTTCCCTCTGGATTTGCAGAGACCATTACCCAGAGTACAAAAATGATTCTTCCCGTTCTGGGGACCCTGCTTGCTTCACAAGCCCTGTCATATAAACATGTACAAGACATTATTTAGATAGAGAGACACACACACAGACTCACCACAGGACCTCAGGGAGATACATATTCCCTATCTGTGAGCACTGAAGGTTGTATTTTTTATGGTAAGTGATCAAAAGATGTTAATGACCCACCAAGATGTGGCTTGCCCTGGAGCACTGATGGTTTTTATTGGACCATCTGGGCTTTACTGCAACACAAACAGCATTACCAATGATTGTTATTAACAACATTACAATCACTAACAAAATACCACAGTGCTCAGATTTCAGGTGTTGTTTCATCTCCTGATGCACAGCCCATGTTTTCCAAATGTTAGGCTGGGATTTAGAGGACAACCTGCTGGGATTTAGAGGACAACCTGCACAAAAGCCATCAGTGAGGAGAGGGCACGGGGCACCAAACCATCAGAAGCTGCAGTCACACCTTAAATATCCTCTTCTCTGCTTGGAAATGACCTTGGGCAGCAGCTGACAGCCCTGCTTCCCTTTACCATGGGACAGGTATATATATACCACAGGTATATGTGGTTACAAGAACATACCATCTTCTAAATCCCACCCCATTTCTCTGCAAGAGCACTTACTTTCATTTAAGCAGAAGATGGCACATGGAGGGTATGCATCAAGATGCCAAAAATCCCCCAAAAGTGGAAAAAAGAACCACCCAAAAAAGTGCATTTCTGTTACACGATGTGTCCTGGGTTCAGCAGTAGCAGTCATTTTTTCTCCTTAGTAGCTGGTGCAGTGCTGTGGTTTTGACTTTCAGCCTGGGAACAACGCTGATAACACCAATGTTTTTATTGCTGCTCAGTAGTGTTTAGTCTTACCAAGGACTTTCTCAGTCTCATGCTCTGCTGGGGAGGAAGGGAAGCCAGGAGGAAGCAGAGACAGGGCACCTGACCCAAACTAGCCATATACCACAGCATGTCATGCCCAGTATATAAACTGGGGGCAGTTACCTAGAAGGACTAGATCACTGCTTGGGTCGAGCTGGATATCGGTCGGTGGTGAGCGGTTGTATTCTCTTCCCTTATTATTTCCCTTATCATTATTATTATTGGTGGTAGCAACAGTGATTTGTGTTATACCTTAGTTACTGAGCTGTGCTTATCTCAACCTGTGGGAGTTACATTCTTTCCATTCTCCTCCCCATCCCTCCGGGAGCAGGGGGAGGAAAGAGGGGAGTGAGTGAGCATCTGAATGGTTCTGAGTTACTGACTGGACTTAAACCACGACAGGATGTATACAGATGCTCATTACGTAGACCACATGTTTGATGGAGTAAATGAAAAACAAGTATCTTCTTCACTAGCTGCTGTCTCCTTCATCATCTATTTTTCTGTCAGGACATTATACCTGTTATGATTATCAACTGCTTTCCTGTTTTTAGCCTATTCTGGGGTTCTGTGACACTTGCAGCAGCGATCCTGACCCTAGACAGTTCGTCCTGGAAAGGATATCTCCACCTAAGCTCATCCCACCTTGTCATAGGCACTAAACAGGGACATGTGAGTTAGTGACAGTTCCAGTAAGCACCTGAGGTAGGAACAGAGAGGAAGGCAGAAAGACAGCTTGCACAAGGTGTCCTGCACCAGTGTGGAAGGAGAAGCATTTTGGTCTCTAAATACCAGTAATTTACAGTGTTGAATCCTAGTATGCCTGAGGAAAGAGCTAAGAACCAGTCCAAACCCCTCCAAATGTTGGCTAATGCAGAGTTCATCCTGTGCACTTCTTCTTGGAAGCACCCACTGCCTGTCTCCTAGTCCAGCTGCACTTCAGTCCAAAGTCCAGCTCTCCAGAGCACAACCAGGAAAGAGCTTTATGGAAAACCATCTATCCACAGTGTTTGTGCACACAGCCCTTGCTAAAGTTGCAGTAAAACTGTGCCTAAATTTTTACTACAGTAAGAACCAAACCCAGACTGTTTGATTCAAGATGCACAGGAGAAAAACACACAGGGGAAAAAGAATTAATCTTACTTTGTCTACATAGTGCTTTATTTTGCAGTGTGGTACCAACCGCACAGAGGGAGCCAGGAGCCTCAGCTGATAAGGACTGGCACAGCTCTACTGATTTCCAGTGAAGCCAAGCCAATGTAAAGACAGCTGCAGACTGGGTCCAAAATATGAAGCCACAAAAAAGGTTCCTTTAAATTATTGAAGATAGGCTGTCTTCTGGCTCCCATGACTGCTTTTACAGCTCGCTCTTCATTCAAAGCATCATCACCCACCAATCAAGCAGGACTATTTTCCTTTTCAATTGGACTTTGACTCAACAGCAAATTTAATTAACTGACCTAATGGACTAGAGCTGTGGATTAAAAAAAAAATAAGGAATACAAAACAACTCCCACAAAACACACAACAGAAAGACCCATCACTGCAGCCAAAAAAACCCCAACCCCCAAGTGAAAGCAAAAACCTAGGAAAGAAAAATGTGCCTCATTCGCCTGCTTTCTGGAGATTCAGAATAATGAAAAGATCCTCACATTGTGACGTACAGCTTCTCCATGGGGCAATCATTTGCTCTTTATTTTCTTTTAACAGAAGATCCCAAAGCCCTTTACAAACTTTTATGCTGTGCTATACCTTAACATGCCAAGAAGACAGCTATAGGGGGAATACCACCATCCCCAGCCCAGAGCTTCAGCCAAGCTGCATGCTGATACTCATTTTATTAAAACCTCATAGATGCACACAAGAAGAAACTGGTGCTGCACCCGCTGTTGGGGTTAGGCTTCCACCAATATCCGGAGCATCTCCATCACTTAGGTGAACACTAAACGTGGATCAGCATCTTCACCACCACCATGTCCCCTGAACTACCTCACTCTCATGACACACAGAGTGCCAATTCAGAAAGGTCCTCACAACAAGACGAGTTCTTGGCTTCTTTAACAATGGGAAGCAGTGCAGACACTGAACCAGAAGACTGTACACACACAACAGTGTGACCAACACCTCTGGTTCCAGCTATATATTGGCTGCACAAACCATGTATCTCAAATAAGAGTCCCAACCACAGCAAAAGCAGCAAGCCCAATGATGCCTGCAGTGCTATGCCTAAGCCACACTCATCACCCTTCAGTCTGACAGCAGCCATGAGAACCTGGCGCTGCTGCTCCTTCTCAGCTTGGAAACACTGGTGTCATTTCTGGCCTGGGATTATTTATTGCAACATTCAAAGCAAGCAACACGTCACTTAGAAAGTGAAGCACCACTTAAAGGGAGCACCACTGAAATCTGACTGCATTATGTGTGATTATAAATCAGATAACTACCCACTGACTTGCTTGAGAATACATCCACCTGCACAGAAACAAATAATCAGGCATCCACTCATTAATGCTAAACTCCATCAGCCAGGGTGAGGAGCAGCATATTCCCCTCACCCTTCTGCCTATACAGAACTGCTACTCTGTTTGCCTTTTCTTCTTCTATCAGGAAAAGGGGAAAACAAAGAAAAGCATATTTCTCACCAGTCACAAGATCACCTAGATGGAAGCTTCCAAGAACAAATTCATCATAGCACATGCAAGGTACAGGCAGGGTGATGTGCATGCAAAGCAGTGATTAATTATAGACTTTTTGTTGAGGAAATTTTTGAGTATGAAGGGTAACATTTAAATTGCTCATCAGCATCTCTTTTGTTATAACATGTTTGGAAACAAACTAATTGGTTGGAATTAGGCTCCTTGTACCAGCTTTGACACCTGTATCTGCCACGTAAGAAATAAAATGAAGAAACACTCCAAAATATATTCCTTCAGATGCAGATTCCTATCTGTTCCTCAAAAGATGGTGAGTAATGGGTGGAAAGTTGCCAAAAAACATGTTTGTGAAGCATGGGAACCCAGTGTGGAAGAAAAGCTGGGTTCCATTGCCCAAGCCCTCTGTTCTTCCAGAGGACAAGAGGGTCTAACCCTGGTCCTGACAGTGCCCAAGCACACACAGCCTGGGTGAAGCCATGGCATGGCAGAGAAACCCACTGCTTCTTATGGTTCCCTGCAGCTCTGACCATGAGCTCCATGCCATGGAACAGCAAACAAGGCCATTGCCATGGTGGATCCATGGCCTCAGTTCAGCCCCAGCACTGCTGCCCAGCCTGCAAGTGAAAGAGAACAGCCAGAGCCTCATTGCTGTGCTCTGCTACTCCTGCTCTGAGCAGCACACCAGTTGCCAACTTTACTGACTGTGTTCATGCCCAGAGAACAAAAATAGGAGATTCAGAAATTGCATAAAAATAAGAATTCCTATCCCAGCCAAACATACCCAGTGCTGGCAGAGCTTTCAAGTGAGGTTAGCTCTAGGACTCCTCCTGGCCCAAAGCCTGTGTGGTCTGTCTCTTGGTCTATCTCAGCTGTGCCATTCAGGGCTTGTCACCAAGTTCCAGTCCTTTAAACAAAGGCATGAACAAACCTGTTTACAGAACAGGTAATGCCAGTGTCAAACACCTGCAGCTGCATCACCTCACCAGTGAATTATGTCAAGTACCAGAAGTTATCTTTGCCTGTGTTTGAGATCGTTCAATATTTCCCTCTCATTCTTCCAGTTTTTGACTTTATGCCAAGCTCATTGCCACTCAGAAGTGCAGTCAGCGCCACCTCCTCCTCCTCTGCTCAAAACCATTCCAAAGGGCACTAACTAAGCACAGGATGACAAGGTGTGCTCCCAGCCAGCTCCAGCCATGAGGTGGCAATGTTGAGACCATCTTCTGCAGAGGACAGAGTGCTAATTAAGCTTCCCTGGAGACCCCACCGACTGTCATCTCTTGCAGGGTGGCTACTGGGACAGACACCATCCTGCACAGGTGCATCTGAATACCCACAACTGCTTCTTTGTTGATGCTGGAGGTAACCACAACCATGCCAAGTTGGTAACACCACCACATTTACCTGTGAACACTAGGCTGGCATTCTCCAGTTCTTCCTGTGGAACCTTGAAGCTGAAGGACTCATTGTAGAAGGGATCTATTGTCCCCCGCATGCAGGAGGTCTTCTTGGTTTTTGTTAGTTTTAATCCATGAACAAGCTGAATTTTCACAAAGGGATCTGGCAAAAAACACAAAGCACAAGCTCTGCTTTATGGGCATCCTGAGTCAGCACCCCAGTCTGTGAAGGCTGGGCACCATGGGGATGAACCATGTTGGAAAACAGCACTTGGAAATGACTGGGACTTGTACCACTGCGCTGGTCCCAGGGATTTGCAGTGGAGACAAAAGTCAGGCAGGTGGATTAGAACTGCTCCTTGCCAAAACCACAATTGATGGCAGCCTTGACAGAAGTTGAGCAGACTGTTCACTTTGGAAAGTGCCAATGTTTTGGCAGCAGCAGCAGCTGGGGCAGGGAACATAGGAAAAACACCTGAGGACATGTGTGAAGCAGTTACCATCCAGCACACTCAGCAGAGAGCAAAGCATGGGCACTGGAAAAGCCTCACAGCATCCACAGATCAGCTAGGTATTATAAATAAAACCACTGCAACATTAATAGTCAGGCAGCACACAGCATCTGCAAAGCACATCACAGCCACAAATGGGCTGCCTCACAGAACACAAAACGGGGGTAATTTAGAGCTCAGTTCCTCATCTCACCCTGGTTCAGAGATTTTAACTTAAATATGGCAAAGGTATTCACACCCTCCAT
This sequence comes from Agapornis roseicollis, assembly GCA_002631895.1. Lineage (NCBI taxonomy): Eukaryota > Metazoa > Chordata > Aves > Psittaciformes > Psittacidae > Agapornis > Agapornis roseicollis. The sequence continues at coordinate 173,371 of NDXB01019277.1, forward strand.
TTTATGTCAGGGTTCCAAACACTTCCATTGTTGTTGGCTATATATACCAAATTAATATCTGGAGCCTTATATTAATAGGAACTGAGCTTCCAAATCTGCCTGGGTCCCCCACAGACTGCAGCCTCACCACAGCTCTGCTGTAAAGGCACATATAATCTGTCCATGAGTAATGTGAGAAATGCACTGCCCTTTACCTGAACCTTGGCTCATATCTGTCTGAAGAAGCTGTTTTGCTCTAATGATGTCCACATTCAGTCTTCCTGCACTGGGTAGGTAGTTCAGTGACAACAGTAGCTCTCCCAGCTCCACTTCATTCTGCAGGAAAAAGGGAACGTGGAAATTCAGAACAGAGCTTGAAGGGGAAGGGAAAAGCAGGAAGAGAAATTAAATAACTCTTGTTTATCTAAGTGCCTGAAAACCAGATTTCAGTTATGCTCTGAACTGCAGCCAACAACCATCTGGTGGTACCTCCTGCTGAGCAGAAACAAGAAAGAATACTATCCCCAGGTGAAGATCGTTCTTTAATTGCTGATCCTTCACCAGCTTTTCATCAGTCATGCAAAGAGGACATATAAGGAGGAATGAATGTAAGGTCAGTTGCTTCCCTTCTTGGAGAAGACACCCTTTCTTCTTACCAGCCCCCAAGAACCACACCAGCCACTTGGGAAGTCCAGGCATGAGATGGTTAATGCATCCCTGGGTCACAGGAAGGCAATTCAGAGGCGACATCCCCTTGGCATTCAGCCCATTCTATCCAGACCACGACACAGTTTAACTGTGCCCTTGCTGTTCATCAGTTTGTATCACGGACATAGCCTCACATCAAATAGCTGTTCAGCCAGTATTTCTTTTCCCTTTACTTAATGATGCTTAAAACTACTAATTAAAAAAGCAACCCCAAAAAAAGAGCTGGAGCACTGACATCACTGCTCCTCAGACATGACAGCTTAAAGTAACCTTTCCTCCCCTAGCATGATCTGGCTCCGAGATGCTGCTACTCTCAGATGCAAAATCCAGCCACTGAAACAACTCTGGAGACTGAAGACACACCAGCCAGCCTAGGCAGTACACCAATCCATCCACCTTGTCTCAGGTCCATGTCAGAGTGCAGAGCTGGTTCTTCATCCCAAATAGCCAAACAGTTCAAAAACCAAGTCCTAGCCATTCCCAAATGGAAAAGGAGCTGCAGTGGCATTGCAATGGCAACAAAAGGCTTAAGTATCTTTACTGATGCCCCAAATATTAAATTACAGAAATCCAAGACTAAAGGACTATGTAGACAATAAAGAACAAGCTCTGAGATGCAGTCACACCCTGAACTGCCCCAAAGAGTTAGGTTCATCAGCAGATGGGCCAGCACATGCAGTACCCATCCCTGGTGAAGTTTCCAAGAGTTCTAGGGAAACTGAGGGTAGTGCTGCCAGGAAACCCAACAAGCTTACAGCTACTCAGCTGCAAAGGGAAAAGCACAACCTCCACTGTGCGCAGATGAACCAGAGGGCTTGGACCAAACCCGAGGAGACACTTGGGGAAAAGCCTCATCCCTCAGGCAGGAGCAGCAGAGGCCACTCAGCTCCTCACCTAACCAGCCAAGCACTAAAACTGACGTCAGGTAATGGTATTAAAAGTTCTCCATGAGGCATTTTGTCTCCTCTCCTGCTCCTGTTGACTACTCCTGGGGAAGGCAGCAGGACACACGTGGCATGCAGGAGCACTGGCAGGCTGAGGAAGTCCTGCACCCCTGATGCTACATAATACAATTCAGTTTAAATCAATATCCATTTTTTTTTTTTGGCTTTCATAGAAAATGTGGCAATAGGCTGCCCAATTTCATATTAAAGGTCACTGCGATTCAGGAGCTAGCAGAGCAACCCCCCTGTGTTTAACCCCACACATTTAATGAGCAAAGGACAAGGGAAGAACAATGTGGGGAGCAGGGCAAAGGCTGCAAGCACAGCAGCATCCTCACTCAGCCCCTGGGTGAAGTGTGGATCCACATCACAGATCCTAAGGCAAACACATGAGCCCTCCTCACACACTCCACTGTCCCAGGAGCCAGCCTCAGAGCCAGCCTGGTAGCATCTGCCCCAAGATGACCCCCCTTCTGCCTGACCTTCCCCACAGCCCTTCTTCCCCATGAGGAAAAGCATCTGATTTCTTACCCCAACTCCTTCTGTCACAGCATCTTGTGATGTGGCAGTGTACAACTACACAGCACACACACATTCATCATGTGCATTTTCTTCCATTGCTACAGTACTGCTTCACTGAGAAGGCACCCCTCTTCTGTCCACCTTTGCCAACTCCCATATCACAGTCCTGTTCAATATATGATATTATAAGTTCTTTCCATCAGAACACCATTCCCCAACACAAACCTGATCTGACATGACTTCTGCAAGGTCAAGCCATACCTATATATACACCACTGTGCCCAATGGCTGCACAACGTTAGGGTCTAAGGAAGCCTGACATCCAAGGTGATTTAAACATCATCTATCTAATTCAAACTACTACCTTTGGTTTGATTTTCCCCAAACAACTCCTCTCTGGTTGCGGAACTGTGGCTGGAACTGCCTGAAGACACATTTATCACCAAGAACAGTTGGCAACTTCTAAATCTATTACCAGGACAGTAATGAAGCATCACAACAGGATCCGCTGAGGTACCCTTCAAACTCATTCTTTGTAACATATCAACAACATATCCAGTCCTACTTCCACTTGCATTTTCTGCTGTGTTGTGTTCCATGCAGTCTTTAATTCCTAGAAATTCAGGTACATTTGGACAGCACAAATTAAGAAACTAATTAGTGACATTATTACCTGCTGAGAGGAGATGATCAAACAGCTCCTGCTGCAAATACCAAACTTCTGGCACAGGGCAGAGGCAGGCCGGCACTGGGTAGGGATGCAGAACCTTTCAAGTCACCTCAAGCTTAGAGTGCTGAAAATCCACATTAAAATTTGGGGTAATTTCTTCTAGATTGATCCATTGTTGGAGCCTGTTGATCTTATCCAAGACCTGCAGGAACTAAGGGACTTCCCTGGGTCAGGGAGGAATGGTGAAGCTCAGCAAGGGAAGGCAGATCTTCACTTTTCCAACACATTTAACGTTGGACACATTTAACTCCTGACAATATTTATGCACAGACAATATCAGACTGGGTATGTAACACTCTCTAAGGCACTGCCAGCGGAACCAGGCATCAAGCCCCAAGCAGAACCAAGCACGACACCCACCTGAACCCTCCCCAGAACTGGGTCCCATAACCCCTGCAGAGGTTACTGGAGGAGCCATTATAACTGTCACACTGCTGCCTAACCCACAAGCCTTCCATAGGTAAGGGCAAAGCTAAATCCCTGATTTTCCATAGGACCTAACCTAACAGGGATATCGGCACCTCTAGAAATCTTTCTGACTATCTTGGGCTTAAATTTGAGTAAGGGGAGATATAAAATGCTGTATTCTGGGTGATCCACTGAAGTCAGAGGATAGCCTACCACTAGCTTTAATGAGTCTCAGATCTGTCCTAATTTCCTAAATCCCAGTAGCATCTTCTGCCCCTTAGTGCTTTTCAAGCATTCCCAGATTTCTGTTAACTACTTTAAGGGGAGGAACATCCAACCCACAGAGGCCATGGCAGGATGAGTGTGTTCAAAGCCAGCCAGAAAGCAGCAGCTCCATTGTAGGGTGAGCACAAGCAGTGTTTGCAGCAATAAAAAAAGGTGTTTTCAGAAGGAAACCCAGATCCCTGGATAGCTCACCTCCCAGAACAAGTGACTCAGCCTTTTCAAGGCACTTAACTCAAGCACTGAACTGCCTCTGCTCTTATGAATGCATTATTTCTAGCTTAGCTGGAAGGATCTAGGAAACATGCTTCAAATCCTGCCACAGTGCCTGAGGGGACATCAGGCACTCAAGAAAATGAATTGGTGGCCAGCAGCCACCATATATTCCTCCCCAGCATGTCAGATCAACACTGCCTCCCCTGCACCACTCTCGCTAGCTTTCTCCTGTTCTTTGGTTACCTGCCATCATTAGCAAGGAATTAACGTGTTGCTCCAAGAAGCACAAGGTACAAGGTCTCCTTAGGTTTTAGAGCTTCATTCTTTCCCCAGCAAGTTCACACCATGGCATACTTATGCTGATGTAACAGTCTTGCTTATAAGACATGCTGGTGGCACAGCGTGTGTCAGAGATGAAGATGGAGATGCAGACAGAGCTGCGGCTTAATGAACTTACTGGCTCAGCAGGCAGAACATAGATAACTGGAGGGCACAGTCGGATCCACTGCAAGATGGAGAAACAGAACTCTATGGGTCAGGCAGGAGACTCGGCTCAGGGAGGAATGAACGGCCATAGAGGTCTTGAGTGGCACGTGGGACCATAGGAGCTGACCAGAGAGCCTCTCCAGGTCACTTGCACCTTGGAAACACTCTGTGTTGCCATAACCATGGACTCTCATGCCCATCATCTTGTTCAGAGGTGTCTTTATCGGTGTTAAGACACGTCTTGCTGGAGGACCACAGGTGTAGAAGCATGGCTCCTGTTTTGTCACACACTGCAGCACCCCCAACTTCAGACTCAGGTAGAGGCTGAGCTGAGAAGAAGTATGCAAGTTCATAGACAAGAGGTGTCATCAGCACCTTGTTCACTATAGGGAAAGGAAGTGCCTGAATTTTACTTTTCCTAGGTCTTTTCATCAGGAAACTAAAATGCTGTTGGTTTTGCTTTGAATATTCTGTTCATAGAACACAGCTGCAGAGGTGCCCCTCAGGCACCATGGTGCAACGACATCATTTTAGTTGCCATTATCATGCTGATGATGAGCTGATTTGTGCTGAGATCCCAGATGACCCTGAAAAAGCAATTTCCTGTTTGATGAGGTGCCGGAGTGACACCAAATCTGGGACATCCGACACCCCCCTGAAGCTCTGATTTACATTTCACTCCTGGCTGTTCCTCTCCGCAGCTGCATTACAGAGCCAGACGTTTGGATTTGCAGCCTTGGGCTTGCCTGTGATCCAGAACCTTCTGCAGTTACTGACTGGGTGGAACCAGACACCCAATAAGAAATCGATTTTTCTTTTTTGACATCTCTAAAACACAAAGAGGCCACCTCAAGGGAAGAGGAGTTTATAATTAGGGCCATTTGCACATCTGGTTTGGACCATGACAATTCTTTCCTCAGAGTCGTCTCCCCCCCCAAGACTGTTGGTTGTGCATTGTTACAACACCAGCACAATTCTGCAGCTAAATTCTGTTCCCGACGGGAACCAGAGCACATTACATCAGCACAGACATCTATGCAATGCTCCTAATGAAGTTTCAGATGGATTTTCCTCCTCAAGGTTATCTGTGATGGTACCTCCAGGCACATTAGAAAACTGATGTTTACAACTGTTTGCTCCAACAGGCTTTCTACAGCATTCTGCCACACACAGCAATCATTTCAGGCAGGCTGAGCTATTAAGGACCAGAACCTGAAAACAAATATGTACTTACCAATGGCTAAGAACAGTGTTACTTGCATAACAGAAGCTGGCTAGATGTATGATGAAAAGAGTCATAAAATCCCTTCTAAAGCCTAACTGGCTTTGCATCAGTTTCAACAGCCATGAGAAAACCTCTCCTGTGCAAAAACATCTGGGAAGATTTCCCATGGAGAGGCCCAGCCCTTAAGCCCGACCTCTGGGCAGCTCCTCAGCAAAATACACCCCACAACATCCCAGTCTTACACAGAAAGGGCAAGGAATGAACAGCACAGAGAGTAAAGAATGAGGTGACTGGGTCAACAGCTGGAAGCAGAAGAGACAGATAAGAATGAAGAGAAAATAACCTAGAAGCATTTCTTATGCTGGAGCACTGGAAAATGAAAGGGGGGAAAATCACACAAACATATCTGGGGAATAAAAAACACACAGAGAAGGAAAGATGGCAAAATATCATAAACCAAAGCACGGCAACAAACCACAGGTTAGGAGCTAAAAATGTCATCATGACAGACAAGTGTCTATCACAGTTCCCTCAACTCCAGTGACCTGCAGGGTGGTGGCATCCCACCTCCACAGGCTTTGCTCAGGACATCTCTCCTGCCTGACACAGGCAAACTGCCAGGTTGATTTTAACATCCTGTTAATGAGTGAGCATAGCGCTAAGTAACCAATCCACATTCCCCATCAGTGATTATGCATTATTCCTTTAATTAATCAGCCACTGAGCTTTGGGGCACTACAAAAAAAAATAAAAAATAAAAAAAAAAAGGAAAAGTAAGAAACGGAAAAATCCCTGACACCATTCACTTCCATGTTTCATTTCCCATATTTAACTGTCACAAACATGCACCCCCCTTGCAGTCTGGCACACACAGCCTTGAGTCAACTGTTATGCCAGCTCTCTGAACCAAACCTCTGCATGACCAATGCTTTATGCCTATATGAGAGACGAGTGCAGGCACTATTTTCGATAATATGCCATGCTACCAAAACACATGGCATCATCCACGTTCCCCAGGGATGGCTCCTTCTCAGGGCTGCAATGGATAAGCCAAGGAATAAGGGTACTAAGAACAAACCTGGTACATACACAGCTGGAGGCCTCCAAGCCCATGCCATAACCACCTGACAGAATGGCAGAACTAACATAGCACCCAAGAGGAATATGCCAAAATGAGTCATTACCTGAATTTCAAACTCACTCCCCCTTTTTCCTTCCCAAACATGGCATGGTGAGAACAGTGCAGTACTTGTTGTAGGTTTATCCTGAGACGGGAATCTACTATTGCAGAGAGCTGCCATAGCAAAGCCACTCCATTTCTGGAGCACATACCACACTTTGAATGTAAAAAGGGAAGAGCTCATTCTAGTGCACTCCTAGAACAAAGTCAAAAAAGCAAGTCCAAGACAAAATCCCCCTACTACAAAAATGGCTTAATTTGAGAGGAGAAGGAATTTTTACACTATTTTGTCTCCATGACCATGCAATTGTTTTTTCTTTTCTGGAATGATCTCCAAGCTCTCATTACTGCTGGTATACAGCATTTATTCCTGCCTACTCAAATCTGCTGAAAGAGAAATGAATCATATGTCAATAAAACTTGGGGTCCTAAACACATGTTTCAGAATCAATCTGAATGGTGAAACACATAAATATGAGCCCAGCTACAGCAAGGCCTGCCAACTTCATTCATGGTAATTAAGCAAAGCCACACACGTTTAAGGGGATATTTAAGGAGAGCAGAGTGTTCCTATGGGGACAGGACTCAAGACCTACTCCAAGAGCTGCTCCTACTGTGCTTTGGAAACATATTAATTATCCTGAAAGAAAAAGCCTCCCAGAACTACCAAGGATAAAGGATTTGGCAATACCTGCACTTTCTACAAGGAATAAGTCCTTCTGCTTAGTTGTTGGCTCTGATGACATACTGGACAGCAGCTCACCTGTGCCTCCACTTTGGACTCAATCTCCCATGTGCTCAATGAGTGATCCAAACTAAAAAGCACTTATGTAGAGGTGCAATCTTTTGCCTGAAGCTTACATCAAGTGGTTTATTGCACTGATTCCCAAGGCTGAGAGGACAGCATGATACTCACCCATATTGCGTTCTCTGACAACCCCTTTAGGCACTGGATGCTGCCCTAAGATCTCCCTGGAGCCTTCTTTTATCCAAGCTGAACAACCTCAACTCTCTCAGCCTTTCTTCTTCATAGGAGAGGTCCTTCAGCCCTCTAAGCATCTTCCTTCGACTCATCCTGTTCCAGCTCTTAGTGGAGTCAATGAAGTTGCTGGCTGTAGAAGCTGGCCCATGCCTCAGACTGGGAGAAATCCACCCAGAGCTGTCAGTACCACAGCACTAAAAGATTGCTGGCTTCCCCCATCTTTTTTAGCAGGACTCACTTGTGCTGGCACAGTTCTGTGCTGAGGCTGTATCCCAGCTCAGGGCTTGATGGGGCTCAGTGTGACAGTGGGACAAGGACTCAGCACCTGACTTTATCAGCACACACTATGGCAATGGCTTCCAGCTGAATACAGCAAGTGCAAACAGCTGTTCATCCTGGGTGATACCATTTATGCCACTGTCTCTACTCATCTACAAACCTTGCCTCATCCCACACCCACCTGCATAAAGAGAAAACCTTCTCCATAGCTCCTGCCATCTGGATTCACTTTCCTCCATGTCTCTAGCTCGTGATGTTTCTGTCTATATATGCCAGTAAAAAAATTCATATTTTGTGTCTTTCATCTTTACATACCACGTCTGTGGCTGTCTATTTTTCTCTCCCTCCTGTTACCGGTTTTCAAAGCACCTGCTTCAGGATTGTCTCCAACACGATCCTTATCGCTGGGGGGGTGCTGCTGCCAGCTGCTGCTCCATGTCAGAGCCTGGGGCAGCCAACCCAGCCTGGCAAATTTTCATCAGCTAATGATCAGAGCTGCAGCACATTGGCTTCGTGTGGCTCTCCAGAGTCTGAGGACACCTTCTGCAAAACAAAATGCTATTGCACAGAGACTCTTTTTGTCCCTGTCTACCATGAGCTCAGAGCACAAAGCACACTTCAACAGACTCCGGTTCAATCCAGCAAGAAACTAATAAAGGTTGCCTGTCCCTCAAATCATCAAGCAAAAAGAAGTATAAAAATATTGTCAGCATGTCAAGCCTATCATTCTGCAGGCAGAATCTTCCAACCAGCAATCAAAAACACCTCACAGATTTCTAGCTCAAGTGTCACTGTTATTGAAAGACATTCAAAAGCAGGTTTGTTCAAAGGTCTAAGCTTTATTGTTTTACTTCTTTAACTCTCTTTAACTTTAACCAGCTAAGATAAAATATGCCTTATTCATTGAACTTTAAAAATCTTATCATTGAGGAAACATGGGAAGATGATACCAAACATCCTTTCTGGATGTCCTAGTAAAAGTATTGTTCCCTTTGCAGTTGCAGTCTGCCAGCCAAGGTAAAAGAACAAGGAAGTATGAAAAGACCAAAACAAGGCACTGTACTAACCAAGGTGCAGAGGACCTTTCTGCTTAAATTAAGCTTTTTCCATATGATAGCAAGCAGATAAATGCAAAAGTCGTGTAAGGTTAGGCCTGCCCATCCAAATTGAGTTTTATCTTTTTCTCCTTTCTTTTATAAACATCAGAAATGCCAATTTCTGCATAAATTTTCTTGAATCCCGGTGAAGCAGACAGCACTGCTGAAAACAGCAGCAGCTTTCAATGAAACTTTGGAGAGGGATGGAGGAAGGGCTGGCTCCAAGCTTGGCACACGAAGGCAGAGATGATCTTGTTTAATCAGGGTCTGCATTAGCTGTGGAATGAATCCATGTCACTAACAGAGAGACACATAACACAGAGAAGTATCTATCATGCCAAAGCAGGGGGAGCAGGTTGGAGCAAGGCTGCATGGTGTGAATCACGGAAGGATAATGGGATGCACGAGGAAAGCTCTGTGCTCAGATACACAAGACAGAGCCCATGATAAACTGCTAACACACAAAAAAAGTATGTATATATATATATATATATATATATATATAAATTGTTGCAGGCATTTTTAAGTAAACATTTGGGGGAAGGGTCAGGCAGCAAAGGCAGCCCAGGAATATCTGTCCTTGTTCATTCCCTTTATGAACAGCTTCGTAACACAGCCATGCCCTCGTCCCCCACTGCCACTCTACTGAGCAAAGCAGATCCAATAACACAAAGACATGTCCTACATAAAGCTATGCTCAGGGCCCCATGATTCTGACATTCANGGGAAGGGTCAGGCAGCAAAGGCAGCCCAGGAATATCTGTCCTTGTTCATTCCCTTTATGAACAGCTTCGTAACACAGCCATGCCCTCGTCCCCCACTGCCACTCTACTGAGCAAAGCAGATCCAATAACACAAAGACATGTCCTACATAAAGCTATGCTCAGGGCCCCATGATTCTGACATTCAAAACTTATCCTTTTTGCCTGAATATTGTTCAGTCTAATCCCATAATGCTGCTAATTCTGTTACTGTGAGTTTAGTTAGCTCTCTTGCAGTTATCAGGGGTCTTGATTTTCATCCCCCTTGTACCATGCAGAAGGTCTAAGCAAAAGGTAAAAGCATTCCCAGCCCCTCTGCACACAGAGAGGAGGTAAAGCAGAGTCAAAGACCCATTTGGCTTCACGTATAAACACTGTTCGGTGGATTTTACTTGTACAAGTATCTCATCACAAGTTCCCACTCCAAATCAGACTGTCAGACCCACACTGTACATCAGCAGTGAGGTCAATGATTTACTGCTTATCTTGTCTAATATCTCTGGCTATGCCATCATTCTGTGAACACATAAAAATCAAAGAAAATGTGAACCATCCAAGTTCACAGAGGGTTTTGATTCAGCAAAAGCTCTAAAACATAGAAATTGCAATCCCAGAGCTGGCCAATCTCATGAAGTTTAACCATGCCAAGTGCAAGGTTCTACACCTGGGTCGGAGCAATTCCAGGCACAGCTACAGGTTGGGCAAAGAGGAGATCTAGAGCAGCCCTGCAGAGAAGGACCTGGGGGGGGGG